>JAGFBZ010002219.1:0-286022 GCA_018398805.1 Hirundichthys speculiger | reverse complement strand
AAGAGTGAGGATAGGGTGAGACAAACCAAAATAAATGTACAGGAAGAGCCAAAAAGGACTGTAAAGACATGCTTAGGGTCACTGCTACCTTGTTTTTGTCCATCATAGTCAACTACTGAATGTTGCACAAACTACGGACAATAGATATGAAAGGAGGAGGGTTCATGGCCTCTGCTTCCATAGAATTGTATCAGTGAATGTGTTAGAAGCAGAGCAACCATGTGGTAAAGACCTCGGGGAAATGTATAAACTTGTGGAAAAAATATATATATATAAAAAATCCCAATTTATCCATTCATCACAGGCCTACCTCAATTATAATTAGGCAAGAGACAAGATATATGGTGAACATACAAGACAACTCCATACAGAGACAATCATACGTACTCCCAAAGTCAGTTAAGAAACACCAACAAACCTAACACATATTCTTTGACTGTAAGAGATCACCAGAGTACCCGGAGGCAGGACCAACAACAAGCAAACTCCACACAGAAAGCTCCCGACTGGGATTAGAACTGGGAGTTTTTAGCTGTGAGGCAACAGTGCTAATCACAACACTGTGATTCATGAAAATTTGTACATATTTGGAATAAAATTTTAATAAAACCCTTCAATGAGGTCATGAAGCAGAAGAATAAAGACACTGTTGAGACCTTTGATTCTCTGCTTATGGGACCTCTCTGCCTCCTCCCACCCCCCAGGCAGGCTTGGGGCATAGAAAATACAACGTCTAAAGAGGGCTCATGCTACATGGCAGTTTTTGTCCTCTTTGAATACTGAGAAATACATTTCTCACAGTATGTGAGGAGACATGGTAGAAACAAGTAGAAAAGTGAAAGATAGAATTCACCTGAAGGTGTAAAGATTTCCACAGAGATATACAGCTACAGCTTGACCGAGAAACTAGTGATTGTTTTTCTTCTTTTTTAGACTTAGAAATATACAGTGTTCTTCTTCCATTGTTGTTTGTGGCATTCTTCTAAAGTTGGAGATAGAAGTACCTCGACTGCTTTATTTTGCAGTTCAGATCAATAATATATATATATATATAGATATATATATATATATATATATATATATATATATATATATATATATATATATATATATATATATATATATATATCTATACACACACATGGACCAAAATTGTTGGTACCCCTCAGTTAAAGAAGGAAAAACCCACAATTCTCACTGAAATCACTTGAAACCTACAAAAGTAACGATAAATAAAAAATTATTGAAAATCAAATAATCAAAATCAGCCATCTCTTTTGAATTGTTGATTAACATAATTACTAAAAAAAACAAACTAATGAAATAGGGCTAGACAAAAATGATGGTACCTCTATAAAAGATTGAAAACTATTTGACCAGAGTGACATGATTAACTTAGGTGTGTCCTTTAATTGACATCACAGGTGTTTCCAAACTCATAATCAGTCAGTCTGCCGATTTAAAGGCAGACAAGTAGTCACTTTGCTGTTTGGTGAAAAGGTGTGTACCACACTGAACATGGACAACAGAACGCGAAGGAGAGAATTGTCCCAGGACATCCGAAAAAAAAATCATAGACAAAACATCTTAAAGGTAAAGGCTATAAGGACCATCTCTAAACAGCTTGAAGTTCCTGTGACAACAGTGGCTCATATTATTCAGAAGTTCAAGACCCACGGGACAGTAGCCAACCTCCCTGGACGTGGCCGCAAGAGGAAAATTGATGACAAATTGAAGAGACGGATCGTTCGAATTGTATCCAAAGAGCCCAGAACAACCTCCAAAGAAATTAAAGGTGAACTCCAAGGCCAAGGTACATCAGTGTCAGATCGCACCATTCGTCGTTGTTTGAGCCAAAGTGGACTTCATGGGAGACGACACCACTGCTGAAAAAAATCATAAAAAAGCGAGACTGGAATTTGCAAAAATGCATGTTGACAAGCCACAAAGCTTCTGGGAGAATGTCCTTTTGGATAGATGAGACCAAACTGGGGCTTTTTGGTAAGGCACATCAACTCCATGTTCATAGACTCAAAAACCAAGCGTATGAAGAAAAGAACACTGTCCCTACGGTGAAACATGGAGGAGGCTCAGTAATGTTTTGGGGCTGCTTTGCTGCATCTGGCACAGGGTGTCTTGAATGTGTGCAAGGTAAAATGAAATCTGAAGACTATCAAGGCATTCTGGAGAGAAATGTGCTGCCTAGTGTCAGAAAGCTTGGTCTCAGACGCAGGTCATGGGTCTTCCAACAGGACAACGATCCAAAACACACAGCCAAAAAACACCCAAGAATGGCTGAGAGAAAAGCGTTGGACTATTCTAAAGTGGCCTTCCATGAGCCCAGATCTGAATCCCATTGAACATCTGTGCGTAAGCGTGAGAAGAGCTGAAACATGCCATTTGGAGAAGACACCCATCAAACCTGAGACAACTGGAGCAGTTTGCTCATGAGGAGTGGGCCAAAATACCTGTTGACAGCTGCAGAACGCTCATTGACAAATACAGAAATCTTTTAATTGCAGTGATTGCCTCAAAAGGTTGTGCAACAAAATATTAAGTTATGGGTACCATCATTTTTGTCCAGCCCTATTTCATTAGTTTGTTTTTTTAAATAATTATGTTAATCAACAATTCAAAAGTGATGGCTGATTTTGATTATTTGATTTTCAATAAATGTTTTATTTATTGTTACTTTTGTAAGTTTCAAGTGATTTCAGTGAGAATTGTGGGTTTTTCCTTCTTTAACTGAGGGGTACCAACAATTTTGGGTAACGCTTCCTTTTACAGTACTGTAATTACCATGTATTTACATGGTAATTACAAGGTAAGTACCATGTAATAAGGAGTAGTTACTGTCAAATTGCCATGTAATTACAAAGGTAACTATATAGGTAATTACCTTGTACTTTTTAAAGTAATTACCAAGTCAATTCCAGGCAAATACCAAGTAACTACCTGGTAATAAGTATTAATTACTGGATAATTTGTAATTATATACCAACTACTTTCTTAATTGCCAAGTACTTACTAGGTAATTGCCAAGTCATTCCTTAAAAAGTACCTGGTAACAGCCAGGTAATATGAAATAATTACTCAGTATATATATAAAGTATTTATATGGTAACTATGTGATTATTACTAGGCACTCACTAAGTAATTATTATATTATTTCCTAACAACCACATATGATAATTAGTAATTACTGGGTGTTTCTTAAGTAATTTGAAGGTATATGCATGGTAATTAATATGTATTAATATTAATATGTACTTGTAACTACCCTTTAATTGTACCTGACAACTACAGAGGAAGGCTATGTAAATACACAGAAAGTACTGTGAAATTTACAAAGAAATTATGACACTACCAATTACTTCCCTATTGACCACCAGGTGTAATTACAAGACATCATAAGTTTCTACTAGATACTTACCATGTAATTACTAGGAAATGTGAAAGTGAAAAGTGTTTACGCCATGTATTTTCCTACCAGTCAACTGGTTTTTACTACTTACCTGGTAACTTCTTAGTATTTACCCAGTAACTACAACATTTACCTGGTAATTACCGTTGAACTGTACTGCAAAAGGAAGTGAGTGAGGCCTGTTTTCATGCTATTATCTGGTAATTACTCATTCGTTACCCAGGAACTACAGAAATACCTACATAGAAAGTACCTAGTTACTAAAGTGGATTTGTACTGTAAAAGGAAGTGAGGCCTGTTTCCATGTTATTAACTGGTAATTACTCATTTGTTACCCAGTAAATAGAAAAAATATCTACCTGGAAAGTACCAAGTTATTAAAATGGATTTTGTACTGTAAAAGGAAGTGAGGTCTGTTTCCATGTTATTAACTGGTAATTACTCATTTGTTACCCAGTAAATAGAAAAATATCTACCTGGAAAGTACCAAGTTGTTAAAATGGATTTGTACTGTAAAAGGAAGTGAGGCCTGTTTTCATGTTATTAACTGGTAATTACTCATTTGTTACCCAGTAAATAGAAAAATATCTACCTGGAAAGTACCAAGTTATTAAAATGGATTTGTACTGTAAAAGGAAGTGAGGTCTGTTTCCATTTTATTACCTGGGAATTACTCAGTATTTAGCCCGTAACTAGGAAACTATCACATTACCCAAGACACTTGGACTGGAAATGCTGCAAAACCGACCAGTGTCTATGATACAGTGTCAGAGTACACTGATACAGTTACAGTGTCTGATTCTCCCCCTGAACAGCACACTGTATCTGTCAGGAGATAAGAGTTCCCATCAAAAACCCCCATCACCAGCCATCAAACTACATTAAGATGAATGCATTACTTTTACACTTCCTCACTCAAAACACCTCGCTGTGACACATAAGCAAAAACAAGTGAGCTGCCAAAGATAAACATTTTAATCAAATTCTTATAAAACAATTTCAAAAACAGTGCAAATTTTTAACAGTCAGGCACTTAAAAAAAAAAATCAGGATAGGCTTCTTTTTCAATAAATAAAAACAACAGTGATAAATAATAACTACAAATAATAATTACTAAGTAAACAGTCCCAGTCTTGGGAATTCACATAATCATGTGTTTTCTGCAGACCAGTCTGGCCCCAAGTACTGGGTAGGCATTCCACTTTTTGGTGGAGTGAAAATACCCACCTACTGCAAGCACCCACATGGGCCAGACACATGATAATGTGATATCACATGGCTGGTGCTTCACCAGGCCCCCTCATTTCGGCTTACACTTTGTGACATGCTCTTATGTCTTTAAACAAGCGGCCTAAGATGCCCTCCCTGTGCTCTTTCCCCAGCCACTGGTTCCATTCAATGAACTTCAAGTTCATCTTGAGAGCACTTTCGGATAGGTTCCCCCTGTAGCGGTATATGTTCTCCTTACAGCTCCTCCATGCACGCTCAATGTGTTGTGTATGAGCACCGTTCCCAGGGTGAACAAAGTACCGCTGATGATTCACCTGGTAGTGAATATATCCATCCCTGGCCAACCTGTCGTATGCCACGCCAACAATCACTGATTATTTGGCTTCCAGGTCTAACGTATTTGAGAATTATTGGGTGCAAGATTCTCCTTGATCGGTTTTCTACCAGTTTCAGCACTGGGCGTCTACGGGACCCCTTGACCTCCATCATCCCGAATACCCAGGACCTCCGTCGCCAGGTGTTGCCACGTCGTCCACGTCCATACTGAAAATAAACAAAATGTCATGCTTAATGGCGGCTGTCCACCTAAAATGCACCATTTCTGAATGTTCCAATTAAATTTAAATACATAAATAAAATACATTTATTTGGGGACAATTTTGAGGGTCTTCTATTCAAATTAACTGCCCCCACATGGCATGGTTTGAGACATGGATCAAGAGGTGGTATATGAATGTAGTCATGGGTAAAAGCCAATAATGACCCTGATTTCTATATCTCACATGCCCAGTACCTGCAAGACTTTTGTCTGAAGACAATGAAGAACAGACTCACTGTTCTTCACACAACATTTTAGCAGCTAAATTGAAGCACTTTAAAGGATCCATTTATATTTTCATAACATTATGGCAGTTTACATCACCATGGAGATTAACCATAGGTTGTAGATTTTTGTTTGTTTTGTTTTTTTTTTTTTTTTTTCTTTTTAAGATTTTTTTTGGCCATTTTTGCTTTTATTGGATAGGATAGTAGTCTGACAGGAAAGGGGGAGAGAGATGGGGGGAGAAGTGTGGGCAAATGTCTGGCTCGGGAATCGAACCAGTGATGCCGCCTGGGCATCACAGCCAATATAGAATGCGCCTGGACCAGTAACCCAGGAGGCACCCCCCAATCCAACCCTTTGATGCCTGTGTTTTAAAACCTATTGTCCCTGTTTTTAGTAGCGTATAAAACCTTACTTTTCTTTTGTGTCGAAACTTGCTCTCGTCTATTGCGATGAACGCTGTTCTCCTCCGATCCTCATCTTCCGGTTTCTCTCCATCCGCCTCACAGCTTTACAGCATATTTCACGGAGTAGGGTTGTCACCCTGGTGAGAGACTTGGGGCTTCCACACACACCATCTTCTATCATGTCCACATGTCTTTGCCTCAATCCTTGTGCCAAGCTGAGCGAAAAAACAGAGGACAACTGCTATCAACATATTAGCTACAGGGATAGGATAGTTTTGTAGACAGGGAGGGGTCCTGATATAAATAGATTGTTGCTACAATATCCATTGTGCATATTGTAAATGTTGGGATGGATGAACGTGCATGATTTCTTGAATTTCTTTAGAATGTGTACTCTATGTCAATGGTTACAAAACATTGGGTCAGAACCCATTTGTGGGTCACAAATAAATACATGGGTCCCCTAATTATTATTATTTCAAATCCTTTTCAAAAACATTCTTCAAAAAAGCATATGTAAGTTTTCATGATTTTAAAAAATAAACAAGCACTGATTTCTCATTAACTTCCTTAATACATGAAATAAAAACTAAGACTCCATAAATAAGATAACCAATAGAAGTAGTAAAAATAGCTGATCTACAAGTTCACATTGCGATCCGAACACATTCAGAGCTTGTAAATCTGCTATGTTCATAAATTTGCAATCTGGGCAAACATATAACTTGGCTTTTGATTTTGAGATACAAGGTTTGGGGACCACTGCTCGATGTAATATGTCAGTATGCATTTGGCTATTCATGTTAAGAGAGACACTGATTACATGTGGTATTTGCATGTACTGTATTAGGTCTACCTGATTGGAATGGTCAAAGCTAAAATGAAACGCACAAAATAATCAATTATTGTGTAACAAAATACAATTACACAGCTTATGAGAGAATGAGAGACCGTTTGAATTGAAGTGAGGGAAAGAAACATCCAACCTGTGCATAATCTGCATCCATGATTGTAATGGGATGTGTGATCCAGAGAAAATGGATCCATCTCTGATGGACCTTGTTATTGCCCTGCCCCCATGTGATGACCTTCTGCAGCTCCTGTAACATAACATACCACACCTGTAAATATAATTTTAAGTAGTAACATAGATTCTCAAGAGTATATGAGATTGTAAACATCGTCATGTCCCTTGTTAGGAGGAAAACATTTACCCCTTACATCTACATAAACGTTCACATTGAAATATAGAGTGCTTAATATCTATATATCTATCTATATATCTATATATATACTATATATATCGATCTATATATCTATCTATATATCTATATATATATATATATATATATATATATATATATATATATATATATATATATATATATATATATATATATATATATATATATATATATATATAAACAATAAAGATGATAATAATAAGATTATGGTAATGCTTCATCACTTACCACGGATATCCATCTTTGGTTGTGTTTGTTTTTTTGAACTTCATTTGCCTGTGGCAAACTGGGCATCTTCTTTCACTGGCCAACAGCCTCTCCCTCTGAAGCCACCGTATCAGAGATTTTCCGCCTTGTGCTGTATTTTGCAGGAGTTTTCTTATTAAAGTCATGGTTGACTTCTTTTTAAAGAAATTGCCTTCTTCTTAGTTAAAAAAAAAGGATCTCAATTGAAACAAATAAGATCAGGCTTAATAGTGTAATCTCCTTCTTACTTGACCTTTTCCCTATGCAAACTTATAATAAACCTATCAATCAATCAATAAATCAGTGCCTCCTACACCATACCTACACAGTAAGAAGCTTGACCTGCTCGTGGCGCTTTTTTGCTGGCGCTCCTATCTTCGCGGGCTATTGAACGTCTCCAGAGCGTAATGATGTGTACACAGGCGAATGCAACGTCACCAACGTGAAGGCGAAACACAGAACCACCGGTGACAAGCTGTGTGCTACTTTCTATTTGTCCTCCACTCCTACGCGAGTCGTCACAGAAACCCGCATTCTCCCGGTGTGTGCTCCACTTTCCCAACCACGGAAGAAAAACACCTTGGTAAGTGACACATTTACCTGAGAAATAATTGTAACATTAACAGTTAATATAATCTGACGGTGGTTTGCATGCCATGGTTGCTAACGTGAAAATGGCTAAAGCTAACAACATTGGGAAAAGTTGGTAGGCTAGGCTAGATCTGAGCACTGGGCCGACTGTTCTAGATTGCTGAAGGCTTGTTAATGCGAGGTTAATTTATTCGTGTGTAGGGTTTTTAAAATTTAATGTGTTTTACAACCCCGTTAACTCCGCGCGTGTGCCGGCGCCCCCACGCGACATCGTCGGTATTTTGCAGAATATCTCGGGAACCACACAACAAAACTTAATGGGGAAAATTGCTATCACGAGCTTACTCTTTGGCCGATCGGTCAAGAGCGTATTTGTGGCATTTGAATGCTACTTTCTGCATAGTATTGCGTTCTTTCTCTGTTTCTCAATGTTATGAGTTTTAAAAAATGTCAATTGAAACAAGCTCAGGCTTATGTAATCTCCTTTTAGTTGACCTTATACCAGTGGGTCTGTACTGTGATGAAACTGTACATTTTTTCTCAATAAACTTTTTAATCAATCAAACAACCATCAATCAATCAAGTGGTTCTCAACCTGTGATTCGGACCCCCAGGGGGTTCTCAAAAGCGCTTGGGAGGTTTAAGTGAAATGTTAAACATTATTTCACCCGATTTATTTATTTCTGCGGTTACAATTCAAAACATGTAAACATGACCCTCTTTTATTACTTCAGTCTATATTAATGCCTATTATATATTTTTTGTTTATTGTATTTGAATAGAAGTTAATAATGTTAGCATGAGAATTAATTTTAAAATGAATAAATGTAAATTTTCCCGATTCCAATTCAAAAATAGTAAAAAGAAAATCATTAAGGATACAAATTAAAAAATGTCAAAAGAAATAGCTGATCTACTAGCTCAAAATGCGTCAACAGTATGCATTTGAGTGAAAATATTCATGTGGTTAATGTAGATCAAACAAAAATGACAAATATTTGGTGGCCCCCTGTAGTAACTGTGACGGCCCCCTAGGGGTCTCAGACCACTTTATGAGCCATAAATCAGCTCAGAGTTGATTTATATATCATACTGTATAACAGATACAGCTTTGTTAAATTATTTTAATTTGGTTATTTTACCCAACAGAGTCATGTCTCAAATACAAACCCAAAGAGGGAAAAAAAGAGAGAAAAACAAGAGGAAGACTTTGCCAGTCGAACACAACTTGGAGGAGGTGGAGTCAGATATCGGAGGTAAGAATTTTATTCCCAGGTGGGATATAGATTCAGTCCCTGCGACATACTAGCATCATGTCCAGGGGGTGGACTTGTAATGTACACAAAGCTGCTTCATGCTAAAGAAACAGGAAATAGGCTCCTGCCCTATGGGCCTTCTGGCTTGGCAAGGCTTAGTTACAAAGCTTTGTCTAACTGAAATAGAATAGCCTATCACTGTTAACACATCGAAACAAATACAATCCTAAGTATTTAATACATTTTTGCGCATCTTTTTCAGTTGAAGAGGCTCGAGGCGGTTCTTGTGGAACCATGGAAAAATTCAAGTCGGACTTGAACCAGCTAAAGGGAGAGAACTGGCTCCTCAAAGAGGAGATTCGTCTCCTTAAGGAAGAGAGCAGACTACTAAAACAGGAGCGGGATCTCCTAAAGGAGAAGTCTCTTTCCTCTGAGGCCGGTTCAAAAGGTAACTAGACTGTTCCTCCCAAAACTTACATGTCAGGCTCAAACTACCATTTAAAGCAGGGGTTTTCAGCTGATTTTGACCCAGGGACCACCATTCTGACTAGGAACAACCTGGGGACCAACCCTATTGTCAGGTGGGTCCACCATAGACCCATCCAACAATATATTGTCTGTTGTCAAAACATTTTATTACCAGAAAAGAGCAGTTTTATCATTCTATCACCTGCAAACAAGAAAAAGAGAGTAGCAAATTGAACTAAAAGGAAAATTTAAAAAGGAAAAGTCTTTTCAATGAATGCATGGCCAGGGACCACCTGCAATGCCTCACCAGTGGAAAACCCATGATGTAAAGCAATGGTTCCCAAACTGTTAAGCCTGTGACAAAAAAAGAGGTATTTTACATTTGCCTGGGACACAAAAACAGTGAAAACAGCAGACCTACAAACTCACAACGTGTCGCTTTACGCTGTGTTGTGAGCTTGTATATAGGCCTTTTACTTTCTAATTTATGGAATTACTTTAATTTTTCTCATATTTATTCATGAAATAAAATTGCTATCACTGCATTCTTATTTTTATTTTTTTGCTCTTTGGTTCACTCTTTATATATTTGCTGACTTTAAGGTTCACAGAATAGGATCCATGACCTTGGTGAGTCCTCCGACTCTTCTGAGCCCTCCTTTGAAACAAAGAAGGCTGCCAAAAAGAGAAGAAGGAAGCCCCCATTGTCGTCATCATCATCAGATGAGGACTCCCCAAAGAAAAAGTCAAAGAAGGCTTCGTTTGGAAAGCGAGGTATCTGGGAAAATAAAGATTTTCATATTGTTTCTGTAACAATGCACACACAAACAGTGCTTTCGCTTACATCAGTGGTTATCAAAGAGGATTTCAGGGACTCTGGGTTTACCTTAAGCGTTCTAAATCGACCCCTAAGAGTATACCTCTCTTATAACTCTTGACACAAAACTCTGATGTACAGATGGAACCAAATGAGCCCTAACCAGTCCATTTGTGCACTGTCAAAGTTAAGGGGGGGACCTTGAATTTTTAAATTTTACATCACACTGCAGCATGAAAATGCACTGATTTAATAAAGGTGGGGTAGGTGTTGTTTTTTGCAACACTTTTTACAATATTGCCTGAAAACCTTTTCACATTCCCATTGCACCCACTGAAATAAAATGTTTGCAAAAAAACCAAAACGTTTTGGTCCAGTTTAGAGGGTATAATCAGAGAAAATCTCTGACCAATCAAAATAGTGATCATCACTATTTTGATTGGCTGCATAATGCGTCCATTAAATATCAATGCACTCCCACCCACCCCTCCCTCCCTCCCCTGCGGTTCATGTAGTCGTGAATCGTGTGAAGGTCTGGTTTCGAGGGTTGAGCTGAAGAGGAGGAGGCGGAGCCTTTGGGAGGAGGGAGGGAGTGTATGTTTTCAAAATCTCACTTGAGTTGGATTGCTGGAACCGTTTTTTCAAACAACACCTACCCCACCATTAAGTGACCACAAAATTTGGTAAATGCACCCCTTTTTTATCGACTACAGTGGGGAGCTTTCAGACTCCGTTCACCTTAGCGAGGCCTATAGAGGATTTTCATCTTAGTAGGAGCATCTCTGCTAAGAGTACTCTCCCTTCCACCCACACACAATCTCTTAACAGCAACATTTAGCATAGTCAGGCTGGCCCTATTATGAAACTGTTATCTATAGAGCAGACCTGGGCAAAACACGGCCTGCGGGCCACATCCGGCCCTTTGTGCGTCTCTGTCCGGCCCGCATGAGGCCAATCATAAATTACATTTGATTACAACTTAATAAAAAAAAAAAATCTACGTCGTGCGTGCAATACAACTGTGGTGCTTTTATTTTGAAAAGCGCAGTACTTCCGTGTAGCGTACGTGCATGAAGGTAAACAGAAGTGATGCTGCCGTTAAAATGTGTGCTGACGCTAAGAAAAGAAAAGTTGACAAGGAATGACTTGCTTTCAACAAGACATGGACCGCTAAGTATTTCTTTACAGAAATTAAAAGGTGAAGCCGTGATTTGTGCTACACAGATCACTGTTTAAAGATTATAATTTGAATCCGCACTACACGACCAAGCATGAGGAAAAATACAGAAATCTGTCTGATAAAGAGCGCGCAATAGAGGCTGATGCATTGCAAGCAAAACTGCAAAACCCAACAAGGAATTGGTAAAATGAGGTGGAAATCATTAAAACATTATTCATTTAATTGATGTGTTTCTATAGATGTGTTGTAATTCAGTTTGAGGAATTTAACAAGTTAAGAATAAATTGGATTTATTAATTATTTTTGTTTTTTTACTCGACCTATACGCCACAAGCCTAATATAAATATCTACAGAATAATTGTATTCTTCTAATTACCAGTACCAGCTATTTAGAATATATAATATTAATGTATTTTACAATGGAAGAAAGTTGAGCAGGATTAAGTTCAAGTTATCGTTGATGTGGCCCTCTGACACAACTCAGGTTTTTCATGTGGCCCCTTGTAAAAATTAATTGCCCACCCCTGGTATAGACTATCAATTAAACCCTGAAGTGAAAAAGAATAGTTTAAATACTGATCATCGTGTATACTCGGATTGTACATTATATTTGTAATTATGATTGTGTGTTTTTCCCTTTCTTTTTTTTTTTTTTTCTTTGATCTGTCTTGTAGTCAGTAGCCCAGAGGATGTGGTCCACCGCTATAAGAAGTTGGTGAGGATGTGTAAGAGGACCAGGAGCATCCCAGAAACCTGTAGGGCCTTTGACTTGGACCGCAACACCATCGCAGGAACTGCGGTTATCGCAGATGTCCTCATTGCCGGAGACGGTGGGGATTTTGGAGAGCTGCCCATAATTGCTGAAAAGCAGAGTTTGGCCAGCTTTGCCAAAGTATGCAAGGCATTTTTGGATGCAAACCCCACCCTAAAGGTGAAAGTGGATAAGATGAAGAAGGCCAATGAGCTGCTCAACATCAAATACAAATTTCAGAAATGAGGGGGCCTGGTGAAGCACAGCCATGTGATATCACATTATCATGTGTCTTCGGCAGATTGGTCTGGCCCATGTGGGTGCCTGTGCTAGGTGGGTGTTTTCAGAAACCAGAAAGTGAAGAATCAACCAGTGTCTGCACTGTCTTAAAGTCCTGACAGACAGATCACCTTTTGGTTTCTGAAAAACGCCCACCGAGTGCTTGGGGCCAGACCAGTCTGCAGGAAACACATGATGATGTGAATTCACACACACGCGCACACACACAGTTAGAGTTAATACATTGTTGTTTTGACTAGTTTGTGTCCCGGACAAATGCTAAATACCTGTTCTTTTTATCATAAAGTTTAACCTTTCGGGAGCCGTTGCTTTACAGGAGGGATTTTACATGTTACACTTTTCAGAGACCAAAAAGTGGAATGCCTACCCAGTGCTTGGGGCCAGACACATGATGTGAATTCCCCAAGACTGGGACTGTTTACTTAGTAATTATTTATAGTCATTATTTATCACTGTTGTTTTTATTTTATTTTTATTTATTTATTGAAAAAGAAGCCTATCCTGATTTTTTTTTTTAAGTGCCTGACTGTTAAAAATTTGCACTGTTTTTGAAAAAATTGTTTTATAAGAATTTGATTAAAATGTTTATCTTTGGCAGCTCACTTGTTTTTGCATATGTGTCACAGCGAGGTGTTTTAAGTGAGGAAGTGTAAAAGTAATGCATTCATCTTAATGTAGTTTGATGGCTGGTGATGGGGGTTTTTGATGGGAACTCTTATCTCCTGACAGATACAGTGTGCTGTTCAGGGGGAGAATCAGACACTGTAACTGTATCAGTGTACTCTGACACTGTATCATAGACACTGGTCGGTTTTGCGGCATTTCCAGTCCAAGTGTCTTGGGTAATGTGATAGTTTCCTAGTTACGGGCTAAATACTGAGTAATTCCCAGGTAATAAAATGGAAACAGACCTCACTTCCTTTTACAGTACAAATCCATTTTAATAACTTGGTACTTTCCAGGTAGATATTTTTCTATTTACTGGGTAACAAATGAGTAATTACCAGTTAATAACATGAAAACAGGCCTCACTTCCTTTTACAGTACAAATCCATTTTAACAACTTGGTACTTTCCAGGTAGATATTTTTCTATTTACTGGGTAACAAATGAGTAATTACCAGTTAATAACATGGAAACAGACCTCACTTCCTTTTACAGTACAAATCCATTTTAATAACTTGGTACTTTCCAGGTAGATATTTTTCTATTTACTGGGTAACAAATGAGTAATTACCAGTTAATAACATGGAAACAGACCTCACTTCCTTTTACAGTACAAATCCATTTTAATAACTTGGTACTTTCCAGGTAGATATTTTTCTATTTACTGGGTAACAAATGAGTAATTACCAGTTAATAACATGGAAACAGGCCTCACTTCCTTTTACAGTACAAATCCACTTTAGTAACTAGGTACTTTCTATGTAAGTATTTCTGTAGTTCCTGGGTAACGAATGAGTAATTACCAGATAATAGCATGAAAACAGGCCTCACTTCCTTTTGCAGTACAGTTCAACGGTAATTACCAGGTAAATGTTGTAGTTACTGGGTAAATACTAAGAAGTTACCAGGTAAGTAGTAAAAACCAGTTGACTGGTAGGAAAATACATGGCGTAAACACTTTTCACTTTCACATTTCCTAGTAATTACATGGTAAGTATCTAGTAAAAACTTATGATGTCTTGTAATTACACCTGGTGGTCAATAGGGAAGTAATTGGTAGTGTCATAATTTCTTTGTAAATTTCACAGTACTTTCTGTGTATTTACATAGCCTTCCTCTGTAGTTGTCAGGTACAATTAAAGGGTAGTTACAAGTACATATTAATATTAATACATATTAATTACCATGCATATACCTTCAAATTACTTTAAGAAACACCCAGTAATTACTAATTATCATATGTGGTTGTTAGGAAATAATATAATAATTACTTAGTGAGTGCCTAGTAAATAATCACATAGTTACCATATAAATACTTTATATATACTGAGTAATTATTTCATATTACCTGGCTGTTACCAGGTACTTTTTAAGGAATGACTTGGCAATTACCTAGTAAGTACTTGGCAATTAAGAAAGTAGTTGGTATATAATTACAAATTATCCAGTAATTAATACTTATTACCAGGTAGTTACTTGGTATTTGCCTGGAATTGACTTGGTAATTACTTTAAAAGTACAAGGTAATTACCTATATAGTTACCTTGTAATTACATGGCAATTTGACAGTAACTACTCCTTATTACATGGTACTTACCTTGTAATTACCATGTAAATACATGGTAATTACAGTACTGTAAAAGGAAGCGTTACCCAATTTTGTCCACGTGTGTATATAATATCAGATGTACTAAAAGCGAAACAATAGTGTGAATGTGTGATTCCTGCATGCAAATTTCATTTCTGGTATATGTACTTTTCTTGTGGCTTTGCCTGTTGGCAACACTCCAAACATTCGGAATAATTTCCTCAAGTATGTGTATCCCACCACACGCAAAAGTATAACATCAATTCAGGACTAAAGCTCACACTTTTTAGTGGTTTGGCTGGTCCTGCAACTTATACTTTGAAGCGATTAATAGATCAAAAATATACACCATGTCATCCATGACAACAGGGCGTTGTCTACACTTGCAACAACTGAACACCGCTACTGAAAACATTACAAGAGTACACAATAAAGACTTAGAGAACACAAATATGCCACCAAAAAGAAAACGCTATACTGCAGAATTTAAACTGAAGATTATAAAATATGCAGCTGAAAACAGTAATTGAGCAGCAGAAAGTTTGGAATGAATGAGAATTTGTCAGGGACTGGAGAAAAGCAGAGGTAACTCTGACAGCTATGAAAAAAAAATCAAAGAAGGCTAACCACGGGGTGAAAGATGGCCAGAGCTGGAAGAAGAAGTCCACAGATGGATCCTTAAACAGCTGCTCCTGGAAAGGAGCTCATCAATGGTGCAATTATCACCCAGTGTGACTTATATATATATATATACATATATATATATATATATATATATACAGTCATGGAAAAAATTATTAGACCACCCTTGTTTTCTTCAGTTTCTTGTTCATTTTAATGCCTGGTACAACTAAAGGTACATTTGTTTGGACAAACATAACGATAACCACAAAGATTGCTCTTAAGAGTTTTATTTAAGAGCTGATATCTTACCATTTTCCATGGTTTTCTTGATTATAACCTAAATCACTTAAGTTTTTACATCAATAGCTATGGCGTTGTACTGCCAAAAACACTGCTTTTATGCATTCAGTGTTTTCTTTTCTGTCTGTTTTAGTCACATGATGACGTTTAGTGGTACCAGGTATTAAAATGAACAAGAAAGTGAAGAAAAAAAAAAAATGGTGGTCTAATAATTTTTTCCATGACTGTGTATATATATATATATATATATATATATATATATTTTTTTTTTTTTTTTTTTTTTTTCCTCCTCCTCTTCACGACATATTTTTTGACAAATAATAATACTCCGGTGCAACTTATAGTCTGGAAAATATGGTAGATTGTAAATCAAAACTTAAAATCTGAGAATCAAAGCCCTGAATCAGAGAACAATGACTCAGAATCCTATTTTATAAACAAGAAGACAGTTATCAACTCTCTTTTAAGAACTGAAAGTGAAAATGAAAAGCATGCAACTGAAAAAGACGGTTGGAAAAGGGAAATGGTTTTAGAACTGATAGCTAGGAAAGAGAAACGTAACAAAGAAAGATGGTTGCACTCAAGTTTACAGAATTTGACTTCGAAAATCTGAGTTTTCCATCTCTGATTCAGGACTTTCTTAGGTTTTTGATTGGATTCACAACATACATGGTGCTGACCCCATATATATAGGCATCACTAATTTTTAAATAATTAAATAATTCACTTAATGTTGGCACATGATACTTATGGTAACGATTTCTCAAACCAGTTATTCAGATCATATAAAACCACCCATAGCCTATAAGAATGGCAACTTTGGCAGATTCAGAAGGGAATGGGCTTTTAGTGACCACAATGATTTTGTAGCCCATGATGATGATAGCCATAAGCTGTTTTCATAAGCTGATTTCTAAGGGCTGTCTTCTTGGAACTTCTTGGAGACTGGGAGAAGCTGAACATTACCCATTTTCTTACAAGTTTTGACAACACCGAGTTTCCTGAGTAATTGACCACACATACGCTGCTACAAAAGCACCATTTAAACATAAATTTGCATTTTTTAAGAGGAAGAATTTCCATTCCATGAAAATGCAAATAATATATGATGCACAAGTGTGCCTGACTAATATTGGTTCAAGTTGGCCTGGATGAACTCACAACTCTTAAGTTCTTACAGTCAGCATGGGGGTTGAGGCTCCAAGCTGATAAGGTCCAGGATGGGCTTCTGATGAGTAATGTGTTTTAAATTGAAATCACTGAGATTATAGATTAGATGTATAACTATGCAATTGCCCATCAGGGATAGCGGTTATCCTCTGAAGACGTGGCTGTTAACAGCCCTCACCAACTCATAGTCTGCAGAGACTGCAGATACAATGATGCCCGTTGTCGTATTCGGGCAGTTATAGAGCAAGCAATTGGAGAGTTAAAATGTTGGTGGCGCTGCCTTGTCAGAAGTAGAGGTATAGTCTTATATTGCCCTGACAATGTGCTGCATTGTGCTGCAAGTGGTGCAAATGGTGTGAGATCATCGACCCCAGATGCATTACCCATTTGAGCCACACTTTGTCGGTGCGCACCAGCTTTTTGCTTCACCTCCACCTTTCTGTCTGACTTTTTTTTGTAATTAACAGTGCGGTTTTCTGCTTCCACTGCATTGACAGCTTCTACCACATGCTCCCACTGCATTTCTTTAACTATTTATGCCACAAGATAAATGCCAAATAAAATATTTTTCCTGGCCTCATCTTCGGAAAGGAGTGTCTCTAGTTAATACCTGGTGAAATTTCTCTTTTTCTCTCACTTGGTTTTGCTATTTTCTTTGTTTGTACATGGGTGCCATCCACGCCTGTTTATACGCTGCTCATACTCTTAAAGGGAGGCGACAGGGTGGAGTTTTGTGCTCCTGCATGCACATTCAACTCCACTGTGATTGTGATGTACTACAAGAATGTGAATGGAGTCATGCATATGCAAAGTTTAGTACTTCTAAATCTTTTGTGTGTATGGAAATTTCCACGTAAAGTTTTAGTATGACTTTCACACAGGTCTGTGTACATGAGGCCCCTGGTGTCAGCTAGCTGAAGTGGTTTGAGCATCTGCTCAGGATGCCTTCCAGATGCGTCAGGAAGTGAAATGGTGGTACACCATCTTACAGAGCCAGTTCTTGTCCCGCCTCCTTTGCAGTCATGTGGTTTTCCCAGTAGACAAGCGAATTTGTGTGTCGTCTCGGTTCTCCAGATCTGGCACTAACATCAACTGTTAAATTCACTTCTGCGTCTAAATGTTAATTTAGCCAAAGAAAACTGCAAGCAAGAAGTGATTTGATATCTTTTTATAGACTTTCTCTGCTTTGCAGGCATCAATTAGTGTCATTTCAAATCATCAGTCAGCTGCTTAGAGGAGCCCATGGCTGTTGAGCATGAAGGGTTTAGGAGTCAGTGTGCATCATTTCTGGAATAATTTTCATTAATGAATTTAAAATAATTATTTACCAACTAAGAAGCACAGAGTTTCAATATTTTCATTTTCTGCAGTATTGCAATATTTAAAATATTTCACTAGGTAACATTTTATTGAGAAAGGAGGCACAGATGTACCTGTTAGAGAATGTTCTAAAGATTCAAAGTAAAGAAACAGTATTTTTAGTTGACTCCATCTGATAGAAATCTGATCTGAACAGCTGTCGCTATCACTCATATTTGACAATCAACTGACTCACCTTACCAGTTAATTTAATTTTAGTTAGAACACAGGTCTTTCATTCCCATCATCTCCTTGGGCCAAAACAGCTCCAATCCCTGAGACTTGTACTCTTCCAGGACTCAAAAGAGGGCAGGGAACATCATAAAGGACCCCTCTCACCACATCTTTTTGAACTGTTTCCATCTGGCAGGTGCCTCAGAGCGCTCTGGACCAGGACTATTAGGCACCAGAACAGTTTTTCTTTCCCTACAGCCGTCTTTCTACTCAACCAATATTGCACTATTATTTGCGCCATTATTGTATATATGTATACTTGCATATTTTTGCATTATCATTTTTTTGTTTTGTTTTCTTGATTATTTACTATATATATTTATTACATTTCATTAGATAGAGAGACAACAACTGCCGGCAAAGAATTCTTTGTATGTGTTTATGTACTTGACGTATAAAGCTGATGCTGATTCTCTTGCATCAACCTGAACCAGGAACCACTGGTGAAAGTCTGAGCTAGACAGGATGATGAATATGAATGAATAAGAGAGAAATCACTGTCAAAAATACATCACAGGTGGACTGCTGCGTAGCCCAGTGGTTTAGGTAGGCAGTGCATGTGCATGTACAGAGGCTACAGCCCTCCTGCAGCGATTGCAGGTTTGACTCCCAGCCTCTTACGCTTTGCTGCATGTCTTTCCCATTCTCTATGTCACAGTGTCCTTTCTCTCTAACTGACTGTAAATAAAGGCCACTAGAGCCACAAAAAAAAAAAAAAAAAAAAACATTATGGGTTCACAGGCATCATCTATAGAACAGAGGATACGTCAATTCCTCAAACTGCACATTCTTCATGATTTCTTTATGTCCAGGGGATTTTCTATGTGTGATTGAAACATGGCTGGTGTTGGTAAGTCCTCCATTTTCACTGACCTGCTTCAACAGGATTGCTGACATTTTAACCCCACACAGATGTCAGGCAAAGGAGGAGTAAGTCCCAATGTTTTTAGGAATAACAATAAATGTAAGCAGTATTTCTTGTCATCCTTATTCACTACCTTTGAACTGAGCTTATTTGACCTGGGTCACTCTCACTGACTGCAGCGGTCTATAAGCTTCCCAAATGCATTTGTATTTGTAAATTAGTTTTCTGATTTCTGGAAAGAAGTTAGGCTTAAATATGACCACGTCTCCATCATTGGTGTTCCTGTATGTCGGCCTGATGAGCAAGGGACTTTTTAAACCACATTGACTCTTTTAATTTGTTGCGGTCCTTGTCTGGTCCCACACTTGAATGCAGACACACACTTGATCTTATTTTATCTTATGGTTTACAGATTTTTTTTAATTATATGTTCTCTGATTATATGCCTGTCCTATTTGACATTATTTTTGCAATTTGCATAGTTAAACCTTGTATTTCTGTTCAGCACTGTTGCATTATTAATCCTCCGTGCACAATCCTCTGCTGTTTTCAACCAGAACAGTGTTTTTCCTGATTCTGTTTGTTACAATACTGAGGATTTTAGCTTATGGTTTAACTCTAACTGCCGCACTGCTTGGCTGCTGTGGTTCTAGTAAAATCAGGCAGCTTAGGGCTAAACTTTAGCCCTGGGTGAATGATGCCACTCATGCTGCCAGATATGAATGTTGCAGACCTGAACACAAGTGAAAAACAGACACAATGCAAGTGTCTTGCACAATGCACAGACTTTGTATTAAACCATCCCCTGATCTGCTGTCTGTGAAAACCTCTTTACATTTTTTTTTTGAAAAAGTTACTTCCATTAGGGCTTTAATCCCACTTTCTGCTCAGTCTTTGTACCGCGCTCTACTGTCTGTAACCAGTTTCAGCCTGTAACACTCGTTTTAACAAGCGATTTTTACAAGCCCACAGATTCTCTGAATGATGCTACACCCCCCTCAATTTTTTAGAGGTTTTTCCCACTCTGTGCCTGCAGCCATAAACAGTAATCTGTTAATGATTAAAACCTTTAAGCATGCCATAGTTCAGCCTCTGATTTAAAAAAAACAAAAAACAAAACAGGTCTGGACCTCATAATTCTCCAATTACAAGCCTATTTCTAAACTACCTTTTCACCAGTAATGCTTGAAAAATAGTTTACTGTCTCCTAACAGACATTTGGGACGAACACAATATTTTATTAGGTTTTCCAATCAGTTTTAAAACACTGCTTTGAACTAGTTCTTTTAAGAGTTTTGAATGGTATATAGTTTTAGCTGCTGACTCTGGTGAGTGTTATTCTTTTGCTTTTATATTTAACTGCTGCATTTGCCTCAAAGAACCATTAAATGATTTGGAACAGTGGTTGGGCATCACACTTGAATGGTTCAGGTCCAAACTTCGAGATCAAACTTTCTATGTTAGCCTTGGTGACTCTTCCTCTGCAACAGGGACGGACTGGTAATCTGTGCATTCTGGAAAAGTCCAGAACAGCCGTCAGCCCTGTTCAGTAACCATAATTTTCAGTCTATCAACTAACAGCAGAGGGCGCTAAGATGATCATTTATCAGATATAGGCCTAAAAACCAACAAAGCAGATGAAAGTTAACTCATTGACTGCCAGACAGCTGCACAGCAGAGAGCCTCATGCTGCCAGCGTTTTGGAGCGTTTTCACTGATTTTCCAAGACCAATAGAATATTGTGTTCTATGACTCTGTGAACGCTGAAACCACCAACATAAAGGGTAGACTCTCTTCTTTCATCAGGAAAAAAAAGTTTGTTTCTACCTTCTTCTAATCTCAAGTAATCAGCAGTAGAACATGGGGAAGTTTCACTGAAATCACCCATTTCTGACCAAACAAAAATAGAAAAAAATTAGCTTTTTGTGAAGAGAAGCAAAACAATGAGTTTAACACAAATATTTGTTGTTTTTCTGACACTTTAAACATCTGAACAGTTTCCCTCTATAGAACCAAAAGAAAAAAAGGCAGAAGGTTTGATTTATTATTTATTTACACATATACAACATTATATAACACATTTTGACATCTTCATGCTAGATGGAGTCTTCCCAACAACACCTGGATGTATAACCTATAAATGACAGAAATATATATGTAGTACCCTTCCCATGTAGCTATTAAAGAATGCAACTGAATTATGATTTAGGTATTAAAAATTATAATGTACTTTAAAATCAACGGTGCAGGCCTGAGTCGGGGCTCGTGAACGTTGAGGTCTGAAACTTAAGGACCGCTTCACTGGCGAACAAGCAAAATAAAAGAGCACATGCAACAGTTTGTACTCACAGTCTCCATATTCATTCAGTTTAGCAATGCTTGGTTGTAGATGGCTAACGGGAATACCGAGGGAATGATAAAATGTAGATGGGAAGATGATAGCCTCAACGAGACCGTTCTCCGACGATGACCACTGGAAACGTTGACGCCAGCGGGAATAATTCGGAATCTCTTCTAGGTGCTCACAGGAAAAATGTCCAAGAGTACATCCCGGTCCTTTCCCTTGGCAAATGCATAAATATCCCTTAATTACTTCCATAAACTTTTCATTACTTTGACATAAACTCAGTCCGAGTTCATTCAGCTTCAGTTCTTATTTACAGCACTAACACAAATTACAACATTTAGCAACTTTACATCACAGAATTGCAACAAATGCTAAGCGCTGCTAACAAGCTACTCGCTAATCATGTTTAGCCTTACTCATTATAATACAGTGTAATAGTAAAACTTAAAAACTAAAGAAATATATATATTTAAGACTTTGTAAGAAAGGTGCTATCTAAGATAAAATAAAATTAAGATAATCCTTTATTTATCCCACAACAGGGACATTTATATAGTTAAAGCAACAGTGCAAACAAAATTACACAAGTAAGTACACTGTATTGACCTAAACATCGGACGACTGATTAAAAGACAACCCCTATGTTTCGCATATCATTTTGAAAAAATAAAAATATGATGAAGGCAATAAGGTTATTCACAAAACAACTTTTTATTGAACAACTATTATAGAAAAAAGTCACACAGAGATAACATTTTACTGTATTGTTAAACATTTAAATGATTCAATCTTTTTTAGGAAGTATGGTATCATACTTAAGGTAAGGTACGTGTCAGGTTTCCATGTTATTTAGGATTAACACACAACCGTGTGTGCTCATTTAGTGCGTTTACATGGGAAGTTTAATTCCTCTTTAATTCAGAATTAAAGTTAAAGCCGAATAAAAGTTACCATGCAAACACTTAATTCCATATGAAAATGTCAATTCCGAATTAACTTAATTCCGAAGTAAGTGGCTGGTTTATTCCCATTTTAATTCCGCATTAAGTAATTCCTGTGTCATGTATACACTCATTCCTGTTTAAATTAATTCCCGTCTTTCTGCGCATGCTCGTTCTCTTGCCCGTCTGTCGCGATGACGCTTATATTCCGCGCTGGGCTTGTTTTCAAAACGGCAGCAGGCAGTAAACGGTGTTCAAGAGCAGAGACGATTTATTTAATAAATAGCTTGGAGGAACTGGAAATAATTAAAAGAACAGATGGCAGGAAACATAAAAATTGTGAGCTTTTCAAAGCGGCCAGGTTAAATGAAGGAGGTTTCGCAGATAGAGACGCCACCCAGGTCAAAAATAAGTGAAATGTTGTTGCTAACCGAGTTAGCTAAGTTTGTTTTCTTCCGGTAGATGTTAAGACGTCCACCCCCCCATCTAATCAGAACCCTTCCCAACCCCCAGACCTATAGCGGAGATGGATAAAGCCGAACAAACGTGTTTTCCATGTAAACCTTAATTCGGAATTACTATTTCCATGTAAACTCGAAGGAAAATAGTTTAATTGGGAATTATTTAATTCCTAATTATTAATTCCGAAATAAAAAACATCATGTAACCGCAGCAATTGTGTAATTTTCCTGTGTTTTGGTTTCATTCTCCTGTGCCAGGAGCTCAGCCACGGTCGCGGTCTGCTCGGGATGTGAGCGGGTCGTTCATAAGTCGCAACATGCTCTCCAAAGGGTTATATTACCGTAGCAATGGGTGGTATTGGGCGATGGTAGCCTCGGCACGAGGTTTGGGGATAACAAATAGCTGTTATGTTTGCTCAGCCTTACCTCAGGCAGCTGATAACTCAGTTCCCCTCACGCCTTTCCCGCTCACTGGAGCGGAAACCTTAGGGGTTAGTGGCGTTCACCGTGGGGGGACTCAAGACGCTGAGGGTCATCTGAGGGTGGCAAACATCTCAAGCTTGTTGAATAAGTGTAATGTGTCCATACCTGACCATTCTGGGATTTGATATATAATACAAAATTCAAATGTTGCAGATCAGCTTCAGGATCAGAGAGTTTTACATCTTTGTTTAAAGCAAGTGCATAAAGTCCAAACCTGTATGAAGCTCCTGTGTGTTTCTCTCGAGCGTGTTCTGCTCGTGGGCGGCTTCTGTTGAAAAGCATTTGTGGTCTCACTAGGAATGCCACGTGTGGAGTCCGACGTCGAGACGATAGTGAGGGGTGTCTCCACCCTTACCTGTCATCTTTAAATATCTCTGAGCTTCTCACTTAGGTTAATAATCTGGGTGTTACCAAAGCCGGGCTGCACATTAAAGTGATCGGGAGCTTTCCCGGCCCAAACCATCGATGTGGGACCACGGGGACAACTAATTTTAACTTTTTTTTTTGTCACTTCTTTTGTCTTATTCTTGCATTAATATCACTTACATTGCAACCGCCCATTGCATCTTAGTGGATTAAATAGGTCCACAGCCCCTTCCTAGAAAATCTGTGGTTCTACTACCATGTAGGCAGCATAATTCCCCCCGACCCCTCCCACGTGTTTCAGGTGGTTTGGCCCAAGGCTCGTCTTTACTCTAAATCACACTGGCGCGAAGCAGAAAGAGGCTGGGTGGAACGGAGAGGGCTAAAATTAAAAAAAAGAAAGGAGGCGGCGGCCAAATGTGCCAAATGTAACTGACATCTTCTCAAGACAAGCTGGTAGGTTACTGAAAGAGAGATGGATAATTGGCCTGGTTGTGAATTTTATCATATAACGTGGCGAGCGTTTGCAACTGTCAACTTAAAAATGTCACAATGTAGGTATAGGATTATCTATGCTTAAAGTGCATTCATATTTCCATAGAAGAACCGAAAACTTGTTGCTTTAAATGCCAGTTAACCATTTTGATGAACAGAGTTGCCAAACGCTTCATCACGCTTTATTTGTAGCCTGCCTGTATTACCACCAACGCGCACAGGTTAACGCAGTTAGACATATTAAACAGGTTGTGTAACAGGCTATTTGTTAGGGTATTAAATGCATGTCAAACGTGCTATTTCGGCTGCATTATTTAGAAGTGCTGTATACCAATATTGCGCTTGGTTCGTGGGCGTGGGGGCAGGTGTTATTAAAAAAAATATTCTTAATAATAATAGGCTTAATAATAAAATAGGCTACTCGAGAGTCTGCACGTTCTACATGCCTTAGCTTCTCTGCAACTGTAGCCTATTTCGTCTCGCCGTTATATCGTGCATTTCCACAGGCGCGCAAACATGAACAACTCAATGTTAACTATCTTTTTCATGGTTCTGGAATGTTTTGTAGCATCAGCGCAGGATGCCAGAACCACTGATGATCCAGATGAGGGCAGGACTGCTGAAGGGCCAGGTAGAGGAAGACAGTTAGTCAAGATAGACGTTTATGATGTAAAATATGGCATAGTCTACAGAAGAAAACCATGATATGTGTAGATTAAATAGTGCAGATAATTTAACAAAATCATAATTAAATATGCAAACAAATTAATAAGTGAATGAAAGGATAGGCTAGATAAATATATAAAGTGTGTTTTTTTTCAGCAACATAAAGAACCCCCTAAATGAAATGTTTCTGTAGCCTCAGAAGATCAGGTGCCTGAAGGCGAATGCAGTCATGGAGAGGCCAGGACCACAGAGGAAACAGGTAGCAGGATTTAAATGAACTAATCGTTGAAAATGCATCAAAATAAGACCAAATGAAATAGATAACCACTGTTTAATCAATAATTGTCTATGTAACCTACATTACTTTTTAATTGTTATTATAGGCCTATAAAGTCAGATGCTAAGAGGGAGGTGCGCACACTGTTATCAACTCAATATTAAATATCTTTTTTATTGTTATGGAATGTTTTCTAGCGTCGAAGCAGCAGACCATTTCCACTACTGATGATCTAGACGAGGGCAGGACTACTGAAGGGCCAGGTAGAGGAAGAGAGTTAGTCAAGATAGACGTTTATGATGTAAAATATGGCATACAGAAGAACAACAGAAGTTATGTAAAGGAACTTTGATTGGTGAAAAGACTTCTTTATCATTATCTTTATTTTATTTGAATTTCAATTTTACATTGTTAAAGGGGCGTGAATAATTGTATGCCATAATCTAAATAAAATAAAAGGCATTGTGAGAGAATTGTTTTTTGTTTTATCTTTTTCTATGTACTCAAATTTGTCCTCCGTATCAGAGTGGCCTGAATTTGAATTAAATTCCCGGACTGAGAAAAGGGCCCACTCCGGCCCTGGGTGTTACTGATTATCCTCGGGTTTATCAAAACTTCTTTATGGGTATTTATGATCCGTTGACTCATCGTCACGTTAAATCATTATATTAATTGTCCCTGTTATCTATTTCCAAGCGTGAGGTCTGGTCTCATGTTAATCGCGTCTCAGTGGGGCGAAGTTCTTAGGGGTTAGTCCCTCTGAGGGGTACTATACATTTGGCCGACGAGGTCAACAGTCTGGCGTTTGATTGAACCTTTAAACCGTACATCCTTAGCATCAGAGGGGGTTGGGGATGTCACAATGGAGACGCAGCGTCACAGGGACTCAGCTGAGCCCTGGGGGTTTGATCCGTGGACGTGGCTGACCTCAGGCTCCTGACACTGGGTGTTTTTGAAAGTATTTACTCCAGTCCTGGTCATTTTGATTCTGTTTTTTGTTTTGTTTTTATGTGTGATTCCATGTATACGCCACATGATGTTAAAAGCAATGACAACATCTTTCTTACGTGATCAGAGACCTGATCCATTCCCCGACATTAACTGGGGCGGTACACCTGCGGGTGCTGCTGAAAACTGAAATATTCTTTGCTTAGGACAGTTGTGTGGCCTTTTTTTCCCACTGGGTTTTTGGCCTAGTCTAGAGTAGATAGTCCTAGGGTGTCTTTTGCCGTTCCCTTTATTGTTGGAATCTGACAACCTAAATTGTGAAAATCCAAAATTCAACCCCCAAATTTAATCATTTCATTAATCACTTAGCCAATTAATCAACTGATTCTAATCTGAGCTGCAAACCCGTATGCATAGCTGGGGACGGGTGTTTGGCCACCTAGGGGTCACATCGAATAGAGTAGACTGCGCACCATTATTCCCTGTTTAGCTCGCAATTGTGGGCTGTGCCCTTTGGGGCGGGAACCACGTGCTCTACTGCTGTGATCTAGATAAGCTTTCATGTATGCAAAGAAAATATGAGGTGCAAACACAAAAGCAGGGATTGTAAAGTTAAAAAATGCGTCCTTAGCCTAACGGCTCTGAGGCCATGACTTTTTGCCTCTAAACCGGCTTCATTGAAGGTCACCGGATTGTTGTGTTTATCAAGTCGCTGAGTTTGTGTCTAGACAGATCACAAGGTTTTCCAAGGTTATGGGTTGCTGTAATTTTCCATTTGATGCAGAATTGTATTAGATGAACTGCCCGCCTTTTTGTCTTGGCATTCTTCTGAAGAATCCTGATGCTGTGATGAGCTCTGTGATTTTGACTGCAGCCTTGGAGAAATAAACCTCCGTTTTGCACCTCCGTCGTTGTCAGTGCCATGCTTAACAGCTGAATAGACTGCATCACCAGTGCACAGTAATTAATAATTCTTACGACTAAGAAGATTCCCAAATTCTTAGCTTTACAGGTATAGTACTATTTAATAAACTGTATTCTCTTAAAATCTGAGACTATGACTCAGTGAATAAGCAACAAGCATGTAGTTAAATAACTGTATCAATGATGTAAATAACTGCATAACCATCAAAGTCCAGTTATATTCAATTTCAAGAACAACAATAATAATTCAGTCTTTAAAATTCCTTATTTTTGTATTTTTCTGAAGAACAATTCTATTTTGTATTGTGGTTTTTTCCTTTTATTCCTTAAAAAAAATGTTTATTTCCTAATGTTAAGAAAAACTTTGCTTATTACTGTTTCATTGTTTCAAAAGAAAAATGTTAATTGTGACAATAAAGTATTTTGCTGTCACCTATAAAGTTTGCTAAAATTCTATCGTAAGTTTTAACAAAAAGGTCAGCAATTTCATGACAGATAGAGCTTCATATAAAAAAAGTATCGGTATCGGTATCAGTATCAATGATACTGGCCCTGTATTTACTTGGTATCAGATCGATACCAAAATTCTCAGTATTGCCCAGCTCTACTTCTGAGTCTCATCTGTACAGTCTGTACAAAAATCACTACGGGGATTCCCTTGATTCCACTCCTTCACTTTTGTGATTGGACTAACATCTTGTGACAAGCAATACAAATTAATGCATATCAAGACTGACAGTCTGATCTAAAATAGGGTTAGGTTCTACACTGAGCATGCTTTACAAGTACTTTTCAAACAAATTATCAAATGTTCAGCCATAAGTGATCATCAGTTATAATTTAAACCTTTTTAAAAAAAAAAAAGAGATGTGAACTTAACTAACATATGACTTTATTTAAATGCTGTCATTTATCCAACCTATTTTAATAACTGCTTTCTTTAAAATGTCTAAAAATGATATTTTTAGACAGGGCTACATATACAATCAGCATAAATATATTTTTGATATTGCTGCAGTGTGGAGGTTCTGCTTCACTTGACAACTGCATATCTTCCTCGTCGTAATCGGAGTTAGCCAGAACCTGACAAAGTACTCGTGGACGGTAAACCAACCTTTCAGCATCGTGAGTAAATGAAAAAAAAGAAAAAGCAATCATTCGCTCTGGTCAACGCCCTGCATTCCTCCCTCTGCGCATCTGTGCCGGAGGGTGTTTTACAAACTCATTTAACCCTAACCCCTAACCCTTGTTAATGAGTCTGATGGCTCAAGGGGTAGAAGCTGTTCTTGTGGTGGGAAGTTCTGGTCCAAATGGGCCAGAGCCTCCTGCCTGAGGGGAGTGAGTCAAACAAACTGTATTCAGGGTAAGAAGGGTCAGCCTCAATCCAACCTGCACATCCTAAAGTCCTTGAGATGTACAGTTCCTGTAGAGATGGGAGGTTGTAGCCAACCACCTTCTAAGTAGTATGCACAACACGCTTCAGTCTCTGTCTGTCCCTGGTGGTGCCCCCAGTGTAGCACTTAGTGATAGAGGAGGTGAGGGTGGACTCGGTGATGGCTGTGTAAAACTGCACCATCATCTTAGTCGGCAGTTTGAGCCTCCTCAGCTGCCGCAGGAGGAACATTCTCTGCTGGGCCTTCTTGATGAGGGAGCTGATGGTCGGGTCCCATTTGAGGTTCTGGGTGATGGTGGTGCCCAGGAAGGAAGGAGTCCACCATGGAGATGGGGGAGTCCATGGGGATGATCGGGCTGTGATTGTCCTGAAGTCTATGGTTATCTCCACTGTCTTCTGGGTGTTGAGCTCCAGGTTGTTGCAGCTGCACCAAGCCATCAGCCGATCCACCTCCTTCCTGTAGGCCAACACATTGCTGTCTAAGATGAGCCCAATGAGGGTGATGTCATCTGCAATCTTGATCAGTTTCACAGACTGATTCAATAGCATCCTCTGTCAACCTGTTCTGTATGTATGCAAATTGGAAATGATCCTGTGTAGGCGGTATTGATTTCTTAATGTGTGTCATTGCCAGTCTCTCTAAGCATTTTGCTGGTGGGAGGTGAGTGCAACAGGCCTATTATCATTTAGGCATATGACATTTGTCACTGCATCACCTTTTCCGAAGACTCAATTATATTTTTTTCCTGAACTTTCCACAGTAGAGTGAAACTCTACCTACTGCATAAATGGATTACTTAATAGGTGCTTCAAGGCTTGATTGAGCAACCGCTTTGATCAGACCCGTTACTCCTTGCGTAAGTTCTACCACCTCTTTCTTGAGAAAGAAATAAACTTTTTTTTTCAGTCTGTTTTTCATAATATCCAATTGCTTTGTCAGGTAGTAATGTTGTTCTTGATCACATTCCAGTCAGGGAGCAGGTTCTTGGGTTTTTGTTTGTTTTTTATCCAATTGGACCACATTGCTGAGAGGAGAATAATGAATATAAGCGTAGTGAACCATACCCCCAAATTCAATTTCAAAATCGTCATCACCCACCTTGTTTACACAAAGATGTTTTACTTTGATTCATTGTTTCGGTTGTTTTGTCCATGGTTGTAAAAAAAAACATTTTAGCTGCTGCATCTTGGATGATGTGAAAATAGTTTGCAGTAATTTCTGAAAATATCTCTATATCTCTCTGACATAAATTGCTGCAAAGAAGATGTGTACAGTTCAGCCTTCCAGTACAAGTCAGAGTCCAATCATCTGCTGAAAAGCTCAGATGACTCTCCTGTTGTTGGGTGCATCAGTGGTGGACAAAAGACCGAGGACCAGTTTGTGGCACGCTATCGGAACGGTCATCTCATCTCGAATGTAAACGAGATGAAGGAGATTATTCTGGATGTTTTGGTTTCTACATAGTCCTGCCGCTTATCCTCTCTGGTGTATTCTGTTGCTCTCCATTCTCCTGCCTTCAACATAAAGTAAACATAAAGTGTTTGTCGACTTCGAGTTTGTAGTTTAACTCAGAGTTTGTTGAACCTCCCTTTTTGAAAAAGGCCCTAGAACTTAGAACTTATGTCTTTGTAGGATGTGCTGTCCATATAGGCTCAACACACCCCAGCCACCCAGGACTCTACACCCACCATTTCCGATAGTACACAACTTACATCTCCCTTCGTGCCCTCTGAGAGACAGATCCACTCAGCGAGACCCTGACACCCGACTTTTTATTTAAAGGCAATAAATATTTAATTTGTGAATGTGTCGTGAAAGATCACACGGGCATGCACAAAGGACCAAGTGCTGAATATGGAATGCTCTGATAAATATTTCAATACTCCATTTCCCCAGTCCCCGGTTGACTCCCCAGGAACCTGGAGCTGATCTTGGCAAGAATTAAACATGTTTTTCTTGAAATATTCATTTTGTAAAAACAGAGAGTGCCTTGCTGATTTTGAAGATTTCAAGAGGTCTAGCTTGATCTTTTGTCTGTTTTAAGGTCCTGACTTTAATGACGTAATATATTCTCTCAAATCTGGGTTTGCAGACAACAATGTCAATAATCCACGTACTAACAAAATATTCACTCACTGCCTCACTGCTTCTATAAATAGTAGCCCACACATTGTAAGCTGTGCTTCTTTCTTTATTGTTCACATAGAAAAAAAAAGAGTTGAACTAGTGATTAAAACTTTCATGGTATTCTTTTCTGTCCCTGTACTACTGCAGTGGTCGTCTGTGAATCAACATAGGAAAGTTGACTCTTATTGCTAGTTTCTGTTTTAGGTTCATCTCATAAAAAAGTAAAATAAAATAAATAAAAATTAATAACCGTCTAAACAGAAATGTGGAGTAAATGTGTATTTCATTATTAGCTGGACACAAAATAGAAAGCAATAGACAAAGCATTCTGGAAGGTGAAAAGTCTTCAAGAAAAAAGAAAAAGATAGTGAGGTGTTGCAGCAACAGGACAAAATTTGTTAAGCATTTAAAAATGTGCTGCATAAACTCACTGCACTCACTGTTCTATGTTTGAAGAGGGGAAGAAAAGAATTGCTAAAGAAAGACAAATTTTAGTCACATATGTACATATGTTGAGTTATATATGTACTACAGCGTTTATGTAAAACATCCAGGTTTCAAAAAAATATGATACTGTATAAAATATAAACAAAAACGGGATTGGAATAATTTGCAAATCTCATAAACCCATATTTTAATCCTAATAGAACATAAAGAACATATTACATGTTGAAACTGAGACATTTTACAATTTTTTTGTAGATATAAGCTCATTTTGTCATTGACGGCAGGAACACATCTCAAAAAAGTTGGAACAGGGATGTTTATCATTGTGTGGCATCTTCTCTTCTGTCCTTAAACATCTGGGAAGTGAGCAGACCACTTGCTGGAGTTTTAGGAGAGGAATGTTGTCCCATTCTTGTCTGATGCAGGATTGTAGCAGCTCAACAGTCCTGGGCCTTCATTACCAGACTTTTCATTTTATAATACACTCAATGTTTTCTGAAAAGGTCTGGACTGGAGGCAGACCAGCTTCTATTGTGATGGATGCAGTATGGAGTTAAGCAGCATCTTGCTGAAATATGCAAGGCTTTCCCTGAAAGAGGGAATGAAAGAGACGATGAGAACATATGCTGTTCTAAAACCTTATGTAGTCCTCAGCATCACTGATGCATATCCAGATGTGTAAGCTGCCCAGACAACAGGCACTGATGCAAGCTCTATGGGCCTTCTCCTCTTTAGTCTGGAGGACATGGCATATACGGTTTCCAAAACAGAATCAAAGTTTGTTCCATGAGCAGAAATGTTTTCCATTTTGCGCCAGACCATTTTAGATGAGCCCAGAGAAGACAGTGGTGTTTCTGGATCGTGTTCACATTCTGCTTCTTCTTTGGACAATACAGCTTTAACTTGTATTTGTGGATTTCACAGTGAACTGTCTTCACAGACAGTAATATCTGGAAGTGTTCCTGAATTATGCAGTGATGTCCAGTAGAGGATTATCCCTGTGTTTAATGCATTGTTGCCTGAGGGCCTGAAGATCACACGCTTCCAATTTTGGCTTTCAACCTTGTCCCCTTGTACACAAGCACTCTTCTGATTCTCTGAATCTTTTGAAGATATTATGTACTCTAGGTGGTGGGATCTTCAAAATCTTTGAAATTTTACGTTGAGCAACATTTTTCTGATGCGGTTTCTCACATATTAATTAATCTCTGCATCAGAGAGGATCTGCATCACTGAAATGCTCCTTTTATACCCAGTCATGTTACTGACCTGTTGCCGGTTAACATAGTTAGTTGTTAAGTGCCCCTCACTTTGTTTTTTGATTTGCGATCATGACTTACATTTATTATAGATACGTTACATCACAATCTGCAAGCACCACTAACAGTTAATGCGTAAAAAATGTGTTTTTTGCATGCACTCTGATGTTGGTCCAGTGTTTATTACTAAGTGAGGACTAAGACTGATGTCCAGACATTGTCTTGCAATAAAAAAAAGCATATTTAATCAACAGTATTCATTAAATAGATTTAATGCTTTTTCAAGATAAATCAATTGTGAGGCTTAATTTGGCATATTATTTTGAATCAGGCAATTACTGCTAAAGGAAGCTTAGACCCTTCAGTGTTTGCAGCAAGATGTTGCATATTTTTTATAAGTCTTTCGTGGAGAGTGGCAGTTTCATCTCCAGTGATTTCTTTAGAGAGCAGCATCGAGCCCGTGACTTAAAGCAACTGAACAAACTGATAAAGAAGGCTGGCTCTGTTCTGGGGACTGTCCTGGAGCCTCTGGAACTGATTCTGCAAAGGAGGATACTTCATAAAATGAAGAACATCCTGGGCAAACCTGATCATCCTCTACACAACACAGTGATTTAGCAACAGTGTCTTCAGTCAGAGGCTTCATCAGATTCAACACAGACCGCTATAGCAGATCCCTCCTTCCCACAGCTAAAACTTTCTACAATTAATCTTTGAAGAGACTTAAATCATGACAGTTACTGCAACAATTTAATTTCCTTTTGGGGATCAATGAAGTTTTTTTTTACAGTTTTGGAATTTGAATTAAATGGCAATTAAATGTTATTTTTGATGATAGTCCACACATACTAATTTTATCACTTGTGTTTTTTGGATCTTAAGCAAGCTTCCAAGTTATCTTTTGCTAGTTTTGCAGCATGTTGGCAACAGTCATTCTGTTTCGAGTCCTCATCACCTACCTCCGCTACCCTATCGTGTTAATTTATTAATGAAACAAATCTGTGATATAGAAAGATCAGTTGTTATCAATGGAAAAAATAAGTTTGCTTTACAAAATTCACCTTTATTATGTTTTTTTCATTTTTTGTCATTCCACTCAACAGCAAGCTCCTCCAAAGGCAAGAATAAGTCAGTCTTAAGAATAGGAAGCAGTTATATCACCACAGTAAATCACAGTTGCACCACTCCCTGTAATAAATGCATGCTTCACACAGACCCATGTCTGAAGTTTAAAGCCATGTCTGAAATCTAAACTTCCTAATGCTAATTCCAAAAGTAATCTTTGATCAACAGTTTCATGTTTATTTCTCTACAAGGAAGTTATTGAAGTAACTCAGGCCTTGCAAACAACATAAACCATTATTTCTGCTCTCCATCTGAAGAATCGTTTCATTTTCAGAGGTCAGAAAAAAAATACACAGTAAATAAAGAAGACCGATGAAACAAGGGGAATCCTCACCTACACAACCCCACCTGCCCTTATAAGATTTATATGAAAAGGAAGAACAGTAATATTCATTTTTGTGGTGAAATGTCTTAAGCTAGCCCAGTGTGATGTTCCTACTTGTATGAGTCATATTCATCAATAAAGCAATTGTTTAAGCTCCCAATGGGTTACAGCAATGGCTGTAAAATTTATGAGCAGCAGTACAAACAGACAGTGGATGGATCGAAAAGGGTCCCGGAGGCAGCCAGAAGAGAGTCCTTAGCAATAACAGCACAATCAATCACATGCAGCATGTGTCACATCCAACCCCAGGCTCCCCAGCAGTGCAATCAGAACATATTTTCACATTCACATGATCCCAGCGATGTCACCATATCTTACTGTGGGAGCAGCTGGTTTGATATGTGTAAAGATTTACAGCCCTGCAATCTTCATCTGCCAATATCTCTATCCCTGGTTTCAGGGCTGTCTATGTGACGGTTATTGAAGCAAAAGTTGTGTAATTACACCTTGTGATATAGTCAGGCATTCCTGCATATTTTACTTTCTTTCTTTCTTTCTTTCTTTCTTTAATCCATTTATCCTGTTATATGTGTTCTACAGCCTGAAATCATCAAAAGTTAGGTCAATAAGAATACATATAAATAAGTCAAACTTTAGCTCTCGGTTTCCACCACCAGAGACAACAATGCCAGCTTTGGCCAAGGTTAAAACAAGGCTTCACTTTCACACTGTGAAGTTTTAAGTGGAAGCTTTGATTATAACTCCTTATTCTGTGCCTATGTGGTTATATCAATCATTGATGAAGTTCTTGACATCAACAACTATTGTTAAGTTTATTCCTGGGGCCAGAGCGGTCGACACTGAGTCAAATTTGAAACTGTTGGTGAGAAGCAATCGTAGATTTGGTGAGATTGTATTACACATTGGCAGAAATGAAATTCCTCCGTGCCTGTCGGAAGTCACTAAAATTAATATTGAGTGTGTAGCGACACCAAAACAATGTCAGATTCCAAATTCTCTCTAGACCCTTATCCAATTTGACCTGTGATGACATGTACAGCTGCAGGTCATCAACAATAATGTTGGCCTAGTAGATAATTGGCATATGTTCTGGGGATGACCTGGTCTGGTTAGGAGAGATGGCATTCATCCTACTTTGAATAGAATACTTGTCTTATCTAATAATCTGGTCAGGTTTATTGATTGTCCTAAACTCTGACGATCCAGAGGCTAGGCCAGGAGGCAGAGCTGCAGTCCTATACTCTTCTCTGTGCTTCTGTCAGAGTACTTACCCACCCACTACCACGTTAATATTGTATCTGCCCTTGGACCATTTAAATTAATAAGATCTTAATTTAATTTTTGGAAAAGCAGTGACCTCCTTCTATTTAAGTTAAAACCAGAAAACTGACTGAAAACAAAAACATGACGATCGAATGAGGATTGTTAAAAATCAGTTCTCTTTCCTCCAAATTTATTTTATGTAATTATTTAATAATCAATCACCATTTACACATTCTGTCTTACAGACCAATCAGACCTACTGTCATGACAAAAAGAGTATCATTATTGGCTTCATAATGAATCATGGAATTACAAAAGGGCCCAACTCCATGATTTTGCGAAATCCAGGTTATCTCCCTATCTTGTACATTAGGTTAAGAGCTATCAAAATGAATTAAAGGAAGTCCCAACTCCAGTTCATAAAGCTGTTGTTAACTAAGGGGATGTTTTTTGCCTTGAGTTGATGAACGGCCCAAGTCCTGGAGAGAAAAAAATGCTCTCCTGAAAAATATACCTCGGTGGAGTTGGGCCCTTTTGTAACTCAGAGATTCAATTATTATCACACCCATGAAGACAAAGGTCAAGGGGGCGGAGTAGCTACAATTTATAATTACAATGTATCATTCAAGTCTAGGCCTAAACATTGTCATAACTCCTTTGAAAACTTGCTGTAAAGTCTATAGTTAATAATATATAATTCTCTTGTTTACTCTGTACCATCCTCCCGGTGTTTATTCAGAATTTCTCTACAATTTCTCAGACTTTCTATCAGATTTATTTCTTCAGACAGAGAAGGTTATCATCAAGGAAGGTAATTAATCCTACAAGGGTACCACCTGGTATAATGTAGCGATGCAAAGTCTGAAACAGAAATGTAGAAAGCTGGAAAGAAAGTGGTGCTCAACTAATTTGAAATTTTGTCACAGTCTTGAGTTTGCCTAAATTGTTTAGTTTAGGTTTCTACCTTGGTTTACTTGTGCACTTTTGTTGTATTGATTTTTGTTGCATTTACTTTGTGCTTGGCCTTTTCTCCTGTTTTATTTTGGAAGAACTTCCTCTAGTGCGTGACTTCCTTTTTTCCCTGTTGTAATCATCTTCACTTCCGTCTCCTTATTTGAATGTTTGTCTGTCTATATATCGTGTTATGTTTCTTCCCCCCTTAAATGGTTCATTATCTTTCCCCCTGTCTCTCTGCCCATTTGGTTACCTTTGTTTTTTGACAGTTAATTCATTACTGGTTCATTTATTCATTCCATTATATAGGCACGCATGTGCGTACACACACACACAAACAAGAGGCAGCATCCAACACAGCTCTGTATGCCTACGACCATAACAATAATGTATGAAAAAGCTCTTTGCAAAACCAGAAAATCTATTACTCATCACTAATGAGAGAAAATAAGAATAACTTCAAATTACTTTTCAGCACTGTTGCCAGGCTGACTCAGAGTTACAGTTCCATAGAGCCATGCATTCCATCACATTTAACCGGAGAAGATTTTATAATTTTCTTTACTGATAAAAGAATAAATAGAAAAGACCAAATGTATTATCTCCTACCAACTAGGGGATTACAGTATACAGCGCACACTCAAGCATGAATCAAGCATGGGGGTAGTAAATTCAGCTTAAATAAATACAAAATTTCAATATAAATATTTAAGTTTGCTGCATTTATTTGTTTAACTAAGTAACCAACTTGATTAGTCCAGGTAAACCAACTTGAAGAAAAAAGAAAATATCCAGACTCATTTTCCAGTGTAATTTGAATGCATTAAAGCTCTTAAGCTCAATTTGTCTTAAATTTTAAGTTAGTTCAGCTCAAATAATCTTTTGAAACCTGGGCGAGGCTATTCAAGCAGCAGAAGAAACTCCACTTGCAGCCTGTTTGGAAGGTCGAGGCACTTGTGTCTGTTTGCAAAGAGCATATGTCTGCTTTGGAATTTCATCTTTTGCACTTTGGAACAGCTGACAAGTCCTCTGTCGAGATCTTAATTATTGCTGGAGGACCATTTACCTACTACATCGCTGCCCATGCCACTTGCAAGGTAAGCTTTCTGGCCACCATTTTAGTAGCTTGCTAGCAACAGATATTAATTATTGACTGATACATTTTGACTGTGTTTAGTCTTAAGCAGTGTCCAGAAAGTTTTCACTGAATCCTTTTCACAATAAACTGGTGCTTCAATATTTGTAAATATGAAACTCCCAGAAAGACTGAGCTTTTAAAGCACTACGGGCTACGACATATGCATTGTGGGCAATGTCCATCCCGGGGTTCTCCTCCACTTGTGTTTGAGGTGCTGACTGGCGTGGTGATCGGCGACCTAGTCCTCTGGCCATCTCATCCTAGTGCTGCTACCTCCATCTGTTTATGTTTATGTTTATATGGTCGTTGTATTAAGTCATTTGTGTGCTGTCCTTTTTTAAAAAAGAAAACAATCTCTCTAAAATGATCTCACTCTGGCTTTAATCAAAGGCACATTTCTTTATGGTGAAGAATCCATAAATTTAGTCCCGGTAGATGGCTTAAGGCTTGTAAAGAACTGTCATATAAAAATTACTTATTGTGCATATTAGTTTACCAATAATTGATTGAGGTTCTAGTGAGGCAGTTATACAACACTTAACAAAGCACTTGACATTCGGACAAGGGTGAAAGTGGATTTCATCTCCATTTGTATACAAGCAGAGAATGCCCAGGCACTCACAACAGCACAGACAGCCATTGCCAGTACAAGACCATGAATCAAGAAAATACAGTCATTCTTAAATGCTTGTTTATCAATATGTTGAGTCTTGAGCTAAATTCCCCCCGACAGCTAGGCCCCGATCGTACACTAACCACTACCTGCAAATTGCGGGTTTAGGAACCTCCGCTAACCGCTAATGCACTCTTCCGCTTCCAAAAGCCACTACCCGTTATGCCGACTACCTGACTCACATTGTAGGTGTGGCAATGGGCGTGTCTTTTTCCCTTTCCGCAAACTCGGTATCTTGGGATCGCGGGTTGCAGATGACGGGTGGTCAGACCACCCACTACCCGCAACCCGCATGTTGGCACATACAAGAGCACATCCAAATGGCATCAATGTGCATCCACCTGGTCACATGACTGTTAAACTCAATTCAAGATCATCATAATGCAGGAAAATACCAGTTATTGTCTCTTTTTGTATTTAATCATATTCCCCTACATCCACAATTCCATGGTGTACTTGAGAAACTTCTTGAGTCTCCCTGTTCCTATTGTTCATGCCTGGAGAGACACATGGAGGAAGATTTGCCTCTGGCATGCTCACAGCATAAGCCAAGAATCTGCTCATTATTCTTTCTGTCCAACAAGTAGTGTGACCCCAATGAGATTGGTAGGTATGGACGACAAATCTAATTCACAGAATTGGAGTCATGAATTTACAGTGATAGCTGAAGCAGAGAAAGAGATCTCCGATTTCAGCTGGATGGTGGGAAATGAAGAAGTGAGTGGCATGTGTTGACTAACCTTTTTTTCTGCATATAGCAATCAAGAGGCCATATGCTATTTACATGATAAAGAGTGAATCAAAAATGTATGGAAGCTGTTGTGGTTCACCTGACCTTCCCCGGACTGCTGATCTGTGGACTCAAAGTGAGATTAATTTGAATTCAATAATAGTCATGACACTTTTTATATTTTTGCCTCTGCAGAGGGAGAGACCAGCTGACCCGGTCTGTCCTTTCTGTCCAGGTTCTAGCTGATCTCTGACTCTGCAGCTCACAGGCTAGTTTTATTGACACATTCTGTTAGTTAAAGGCAACTCCCCCATTGTCCCCCTGAACAGTTCCTTCCCCCGACAAGAACACATCACCCTGACACAGCCCAGTTGTCTTTTTATTGCCTGCAACTTTATGACTCTAGCTCAGCCTGTGACCTACAGATCTTTTAGCAACTTTAATTTTACTCTTAATATATGTGTCCAAATATGCAAGCACAATTTTAATTCCACAATTCCCCCTTTTGAACTCTTTTAAGAGTTCAACACATCAAAAGACATATATCACATCATAATCAAACAATCACATAAACATACTTCACAGACACAAATTAAAAGTTCTCTTTGAGAGTGGGAGGGAAACTCAACCACTCTGTTGCTCCTTCTTCTCCTTTATTCTTCGACCTTGAGGGTAGACTACCTCAAAGGTTGTGCTCACCACCTTGGGGATTATTCTGCCCCTTGTTGCTTGATGGTGAGAGTGAGCGTGGGGGTCGACTTCCCCACACTCACTGGCTCAGACTGGGGGTTATTCTACCCCTTCATGAGTCTGGCTCTGTTACTTTCTCAGGTGGAATGGTTTCCTTCAGGTCTGCCTTGACCTGTGAGAAAGATCTATGTGGCTCTGCTGCTGCTGCACACTGACTCCAATGGAACCAGGTGTCTCCTTTTCCTCTCAATCTCACAGCGTGCGACGTTATTTTGATGATCCGGACCGGTCCTGTCCACCTGGGTTCAGACCACTTACTCTTGATGACCTTCAGGAGGATCCAATCTGTTTCTGGATCGGAGCCATCTGTTGTTCCCTCAGGTCGCTGTGAAATCTGTTAGGAGAAAGCTGAAACCAGACTGTAAATGTTCTTATAATATGCTTTATGGGATTGTTCCCGATTCAGGGGCTCTAAACCTGGTAACCTGGTGCTCGTCCTGGGAATGGTCTCCCTATCTGCAGCTCATATGGGGTAAATCCTGCTGTCTGAATCACCGAGCTTCTTATGGACATGAGAGCTAGTGGTAATACTTCAACCCAATTTGTTTGATTCTGTGCACAGATTTTGCCCAATTTAATTTGAAGTTTTGATTCATTCTTTCTACCTTTCCCTGGGATTGCGGGTGGTAGACGGTGCCGAAAGACTGTTTGAGGCCCACCATGGCCTCGACCTGCTGTAGGTCCTGATTCTTAAAATGTGTTCCGTTGTCAGATCTTATTTTCATCGGAAAACCGTGTCTAGGGATGTAATGGTTGATCAGACATTTGATAACTGTTTGGCTGTCCTTTTCTGCAGGCCATGCTTCTGGCCATCCTGTGAACGCATCTACATATACCCATAAGTTTATGTGACCGTTCACTCTTTCAGTCATGTCAGTGTAGTCAATGATGATTTCTCTTCCTGCCACTGCTTCCGTAGGAAACCTTCCTAGTCCTGGTTTAAGAGTCGGTCTCAAGTTGTACACCTGACATACCTTACATCCATTCACCCAATCGCCTATCATCTATTTCATGTAAGGATGTCACCCATTATTCAGGTTTCTCATCATTTGTCCTATCCTTCCTACACTGTGTGCTTCTTCTCATGCATTTTCTGATTCCTAAGGGTAAAATGAGTCTACCATCTGGGGTTCTCCATAAACCTTCTCCATCTTGTCTACCATACTGTCTGTCTTTTCCTCAGGTGAGCCCCAGGTGAGGCCCCCTTTTGGAGTTTCACTACCTCTTCTAATCTTGACTCTGGAGAACATTCACTCTCTGAACTCATCATGATCAACTTTACCTGATATCCTGCACATTTCTTAGCTGCCTGGTCTGCTGCATTGTTTCCTCTGCATATCTTGAACCTACTTTCATCACATCCTTTACACTTAATCACTGCAACCTCTGCTGGTTACAAAAATGCCTCTACCTACTCCTGCATTTACTGCTCCCGCTGCATAGGCTGAGTCCTTGTAGATTTTCACTTGCAACCCTTCTGTCTCATGTCTGTAACAACATCCATCAGTGTACAGATCTACTGCTTCCTCTAGTGGTGCGCTCTGTAAGCCTGATCTGACTTTCTCTTCCTTCATCACCTGTTCCTGAGGTGTTCATTCTGTCTGCCATGTGAGTATCCTGAGCGGATGTCCCATCACCACATGTGCTGTTTTTAATTATTTTGGCTACCGCTGCTGCATGCTTTGTGCATTCGTGGTGCCTTTTTTCAAGGTTATCTAACATTATACTGATATACATCAGTACTTGTCTCTCACCCCCTTTTTTCTGGAACAGAACTGCATTTGCTGTATGTGATGTTCCAGAAACATCCAAAATAAAAAGTACTGGTGTAATCAGGGGAGACCAGCTCTATAGCGGTGGCTAAGGCTTGTTTGAGTTTCATGAAAGCTTCTTTTGCCTCTATGTTCCAGTCTGGAGGAGCCTCCAGATTTCACATGCCTATATGTTTGACCATGAGTCTGAGTAGCTGGGTGAGGTCAATGTGCTCTCTACCATGATGCCTATCTCTCTGTACATGTTCTAAAGTGGCCACATCAACTGCTTCCCAAGATATTCTGTCTGTATGCGTACCTGGCGAGAAGGACACTCTTGGAGTCTCTGTGGAGATCCAGTCCTTCTGGGTGAGGGAGCGTTCTAACACAGCACCTAATTCTCTAGCCTGATGTCCCAGATGCAGAGTCAAAGATACGTGGGGAACACTGTCCTCATTCATCTTAAACCAGCTGTACTGTGTTGGGGTCAACAGGGTGTGTGCTACCACCCCCTCTGGGGCAGCGTAAACATTACTTGTTACAATCTCATATTTCTGACCTACTAACTCATCCTCAAATTCCAAATGAAAATATCACTCTGGTGTCTATCGTAGAACACTGTCACATGCAAAGGGTCTGGAGGAGACACATAAAGGTGGAGACCAGAGAACCAGGGCTTCCAAGCCAGCAAACAGAGAGGATACCTCGGTGCTTTAGTGCTTCTGGGTCAATCAGAGCCCAGCATAGGTCCATTAAGCTCCTGGAGTGGTTGCAGGAGATACTGGTGTTTCCCACCAGGGGCTGCATTTTGACAGTTCAGTGCGGTGCCATCAGGGAGGCAAACCCTGAGGCCCTCAGGTCCACAAAGGATGGAAGCTCCAAGTTTGATCAGCAAGTCTCTTCCCAGCAGGTTAGCAAGTACCGCTGATGAATACAAAACAGCTGTGAGTGAGGGCCTGTGGCCCTATCAGGGCGGTCAAGGGTTTGATAAACGGTAGAGTCTGTCTTTCCCCCAGAAATCCAACAGCAGAAGTGGAATGGGCAGATAATTGTTGTCTGACCCCTCTGTGTCCCTGGTCCATGCCAGCCGTTGCCTGCATATAGTCTCTTTTCGTATGAGCACACCCATGCTCAGTGTCCTCATTTTCACAGTAGGAGCGTCAATAAGCACCCCCCCTGCTTTCTTAGAGGTCCTCCTGAATAACTCCAGCCCCCGAGCCCTCACGGCCTCCGTAAAGACCCATCTGCATGTGTTCTGTGTTCCCCTTTCACTGGCCTCCTCCTTCTCCAGGAGGGCCTCCAACTGCACCTTCATACATAATTGTCTGTAGCTCCGCCTCTTTTTTCTTCTTATCTATTCCTTTTTATCTGGCCTCCGCCAGCTGCATCTTTAACAGTTGTGTTTATAAGTCCTTGAGGGCCCCTTCCTCTTTACGGAGTTCCTCTTTTGCAGAGGTCAAATGGTGGACTAAGTGCATCTCCCACTTAGTGCTGTCTGCACCTGGCAAATCAGGATTGCTAGTCATGGCTGTTCTGACTGCAGCAGGTACTCCTTCAAGAGTAGCATTTCTGTACCAAACCCTCTGGGTGGCACTGTTATTGGGGTTACATCCTGTCTGACCTTCCCAAATGGTCCTGCATTCCTCCAAATTTTGACGTGGGTTCACAGTAGGATCCCAGTCTAATTTGGGGATCACTCCCTCCATGGGCGTGGGGAAGCGTTCTCTGATCACTTAACCTAAATTAACACTGTGGAAGCGGAAAGGTTCATCATCTCTCGCTCCTGTCACTCCCCAGTTAGCCTCGATTTCTCTACAGGCCGTGGCTGTCATGCAGCGTGAAGCCACTGCCCTGTAGTCTCCTAATGCTAAAGTGTAATCTGCAGTCTGAGCATGCAGAGCCTGTAGCCAAAGGTTACCTCCACCATGAATGGGAGGCAATTTATTACATAATGAAGTTATATCCCCTATCCCATATGGTTTATATCTGATGCCTCCTGCTCCAGTGGCTAGTACTGGCACGTTATACTACTTCCGGGCGATGTTTCTCAGGTCATAATGTTCGCCTCCTCTATTTTCTAGGCTATCTTCACTACCTAACTCAGTGCTACGGGGAGTGTGTTTGTTAAGTAAGGTGGTAAGGAAGCTATTTATAGCTTCCCCCGTCATCCTCTCTTGCTACTGACTTAAAGTCAATCAAATTAGGGGACGAGCCTGGGTGGGGCTTGACAACTTGATGACAAGACTCCATCTCAGTGAGAGAAAACCACGTGTGTCAGTCTGGCTTCCTATGGGGTCATGCGAGGTGGGGGTTAATGGAGTCTGCACTGGTATTTTTATGACAGGATTAGTGGGTCTTCCCTCTCTGTGAGCTCTAATCTCCCAATCATCACATTGTTTCTGGACTGTGTCTGGTGTGACTGATTTTACAACACTGAATGGGGGGGTGGACACAAGCGCCCCTGATACTGATACGTGTTTGACCGTATCTGCCCCCCGTCCCTGGGAAAATGTTCTCTAAGCCTGTCGCCTTCAGTTCGCCTGAGTTAAAATTGTAACACTGGGTACATTCCTCCAGGTGATGTATTACCTTCTGGGGGAGCGCTGGAGACATATGGTGGGGGTTGTTGGGCTTTTTCCTCAATTTCCTGTTCTGGCCCTTTATCATCTTTCATAACATGTTCTGCTCCTTGCCACCACATGGCATATCTGGACCACTTCATCCTCTGTTTCTCTGCTTTAGCCTGGGCAGTCCTATACTTTCCTCCCTTCAGCCATCCACATCCTTTTCCTTCCACTTCTGCCCTCTCTCTATTCTGCCTTGCTGCTTTCTCCTGGCTCCAAAACAACTTTCCCAAAGATCCCTTATCTTCCTCTGTCTGTCCGTTCGCATTCAACAACTGCCTCACATCTTCTGTCATTTGTTTCATAATATCTCTGGCCTCCTTTAAGGGACATGTGCTTTTAACAACTCTTTCCATCCCCAATAGTTGTTCCCGTACTGTTTTGTAGCGGCTGCCTGGTCCCCACCCGTCATTATCTATTACCCGGTCGTGTTCGCTGTCCATGTCGTCAGTCTTCCTAATCTTAATTATACCAAGATGTGTCTGTACCACGTGGCTGGTTAAAATTAGTCCAAATAATGTCAAGTCCTAGTTATGTATCCACTATCATTACGGTTGCTCACTTATTTTCCAAATTTATTACACTCAAATTCCTTAATCCAGTAAAGTTAAACGTATATCAACAAATCACAGCCGTTATGTTAACACCGCCAGGTTTCAAGGCTGTGCTGCTGCTATGGTATAACTTCCACTAGCATTCATACACATTCAACATTTATGCATTACCCGTGTGTGTGTGTAATTCTATTTCCTCACTCATTTAGGGACATGCTTGAACTCACAGGACTTAAACTCTGGTCTTGTTATCTCAGGGTCCAAAAAGAGATAACTCACAGTTATTTTATTTACTCTAAGGATTCTAACCTAAGTTCTGGCCGACTGAGAGATATGACACGCTATGTTCCGAGTACTCAGTCCATGTGATTTCAGAATTAATCTTCCACCACGACACCAGAACTTTATATATCTGTAATTTGGATTTCCATCCACTTACTTCAACAACTGCCTAGGTAGTGCTGCTGTTGTTTCAGTTTTCAGTCATCCAACATTCACACCTTGTGTTTTGCCTGGTCTTGTTGATAATTTAGTAGAATTAGGGGGTTCCTCAAATCCCCGGGCCTCTAACCCAGCTAAGCCAGCCCCTCGTCAGAGCACTGGTGGAGTTGCCAAACTCTAGGAGTCCCTTTTTCCCTTATTACTCTCAATCTTCTCTTATATCTCTAATTTCTCTTCTTAATCTTTATATCCTTATTTCTTCCCTTATAATCTCATTATTTTACGGACCAGATACTACTTAGACTTAGGACACGAGTAATTTTAGAAGTACTCAATGCAGATTCGATTAAACAGGTTCTGCTTACCTTATTTTGGCCGGCCCGTGTCCTTCGTCCGTTCGTACCTGCTCCTCATGTTCAATCGTTGTCCTGATCAGCAGTAATTTCGCAATCCCGGACGACGCCCCCAATTTGTTGTGGTTCACCTGACCTTCCCCGGACTGCTGATCTGTGGACTCAAAGTGAGATTAATTTGAATTCAATAATAGTCATGACACTTTTTATATTTTTGCCTCTGCAGAGGGAGAGACCAGCTGACCCGGTCTGTCCTTTCTGTCCAGGTTCTAGCTGATCTCTGACTCTGCAGCTCACAGGCTAGTTTTATTGACACATTCTGTTAGTTAAAGGCAACTCCCCCATTGTCCCCCTGAACAGTTCCTTCCCCCGACAAGAACACATCACCCTGACACAGCCCAGTTGTCTTTTTATTGCCTGCAACTTTATGACTCTAGCTCAGCCTGTGACCTACAGATCTTTTAGCAACTTTAATTTTACTCTTAATATATGTGTCCAAATATGCAAGCACAATTTTAATTCCACAAAGCCCATGTAACTAAAACCACATATTGACAGTTCAGCATATTATTATTATATTATATTACAATTATATTATATTACAATTCATTTGCCTCACAAAAAAATCACAATACTGAGGTGTATTAATCTGTGTGTGCTTATTTTTATTTTTTATTTTTTTGATCAAGCACACATGTACATCAAAACTTACTTCTGAAAAACACATGTTTTTAATCTTACTCACCTCATGGTAGTTACATGCTGTGTTGTGTTATCAGCAAAGATTTATATGAGCATTTGATTATGATTGTCTCAAAAGACACATTTAAATAAAAATGCTTGCTTGGAATGACTCACAAGCACATGACAGCTTTTTGTGTTGGGATTTACAACACCCACACAAAACTCCAAATAAACATTTCAGAGCCGCCACACTAGTGGTCAAATGTTTGTTTGTTATAATGCCGTGGTGTTGGACTTTACTGTTGCTTTTAGCGCAAGATGTTCCAGAGATATAAATCACACGCTGGTATATTGCTGTTGCCTAGTGATACAAATTGAGGCCCACACAAAGGGGTATTCACAAAGTATAAATTAGATTCCGACTTTCTTGCACTGAACAGCGAAACACAGGCACCGATGGTTAAAAGGATTTTGTAAAGGGGATTTCTTACTGTGTTTATATATTCAATTGAATTCATTTCTCTAATACTTTAATCCCCAAAGGGAAATTATATGTTGGAGGCTAACTATGAAGTAATTACTTAAGTTCCTTCAGAGTCATCTGAAGACACTTGTGCACGTGTGTATAAATATATATATATATATATATATATATATATATATATATATATATATATGTATATATATATATATATATATATATATATATATATATATATTAGGGCTGGGCAAGTTAAGGCGTTATTATCACGTTAACGCATTAATTTCATAACACAGACATTTATTTTATCGCGCGTTAACGCATGTTGCTCACGTGCTTTTGCTTTGAAAAGTCTGTTACTGGCTGCTGCGGAGCCGGCAAAGAATTGGCAGGTAAACATGCGGTAAAGCTAAAATAGACATGGAGAGCGGTAAAAATCTGTGTACTTTACAGTTCAGGGAGCAACTCGGGTAGCAATATTAACAAGACGATCGCGTCATTCCGCCATTTTACATCAGATCTGCCCAATGTGTGCACTGTCGTGCTATTCTCTAGCTCAGCCTTTCTCAACCGGGGTGTCGCGGCACACTGGGGTGTCGTCTGACTGCTTCAGAGGTGTCGTCAAAAAAATGACCTATTCTGACATTTCATATACAGTTGTACCTCTACTTACAAACGTTTCTACATACAAAATTTTCAGGTTACGAACCGCCTCAAAGGGAAAATATTGCCTCTCGTTATGAAAGAAATTTCAGGATACGAAAGGCAAAAATACAGTAGCGCTGCTACTCGCAGCTCCCAGAGTTTATCGAACGTAAACACAGCTGTGGGCTCTGTATCTCGGTTTGAAAGCGATGCGTCCTAGCTGCTTTGCCATTGGCTATCGCTTAGCATCTTCCTGGCATCCCATTGGTTAGGAGGGCCCCTTTTCTGTATGAGCGTAACCCAGCAACCCAGGTAAACGAACAATTTTTTTTCCTCTGCCAAGGAGGTTATGTTTTTGCCGGCGTTTATCTGTCTGTCTGTGTACAAGATAACTCAAAAAGTTATGGATGGATTTTGATGAAATTTTCAGGAGTTGTCAGAAATGTGAAAAGGAAGAACTGATTTTCATTTTGGGTGTGATCTTCTGTGACATGGCAGATGCTTATCGAAACAATGCCACAACGAATGCGTGCCGTAATCAACGCTAAAGGGGGTCCAATAAAATATTAGAGTGTATGACTTTTTTTCAGTGGTGACTTTTTTTTTTTTGACCGGGAAATGTATATACATATTTGTGTATGTATGTCTGGCCGGGTAGCAGGGTATATGATTAACAACAGGGCATATGTGTTGATGGCTTGGATTAAGTTCTTGTCATTCAGCTGACTCTTCAGAACCTAACTTTTTTAGATATTTGGTTGTAGCTAACTTCCTCATAGGTGCTTTTTGCTTGCAGGATCCCAAGAGATTTTAGCAGTTCTGAACATCTGAAATGTTGCCATCTGCTAAGAATCTTTATCAAACCCGAATTAAAATTCTTGTATCGTTGCTAAATATCCTGGTGAAGTGGATCAGTGAGTCAGTGTCTTGCAATCAAGCAAGAATGTGGCTGATGATTGCTCCACTTTGAAACTAGTATCCATAGCTACTTTTCTCAATGATCTGACTTTTGGGGTTTAAGCCTATGTAGAACAGCAATAAGGACAGAGTAATTCCTTGATATTCCCACTCTTACTTACACAAATGGCTTTAAGTTGGCCTCTAAAGTTGTCTTCCACAGTCTCATTGAGTTCTTGATGAAGGCTCTCAGTGTCCTGTTGATGATGTAGAGCTCTAGGTTTTCCAATATCCACGCGTGCCACACTGAGTCTTGGGGCTTTCTTCTTATAAAACAGAACAGAAATCATCTGCCAGTAGTGGGTCATTGTGAAGAGTAAGGCAACAGGACAATAATCCAAAGCACACTACCAAATCTACATCAGAATGGCTTAAAAAAAAAAGAAGAATCAAGGGTTTGGATTAGCATAGTTAAACACCAGACCTCAACCAACTTAGAATGCTATGGCCAGACTTTAAACCTCAGTGAACAAATGCAATTTATTAAAGACAGACCAAAATTCCTCCAAAAAGATGTGAGAGCCTATTTGGCAATAACTGGAAACAACTATTTCCTATGTGGTCTCTTTGTTTTGCCTACTTTTTTGTTGTTTCAATTTTTGTTTTACAGATTTTGTTTTTGCCGAATACCACTACCCACTACGTTCAGATGATTTTCATTGTGTTTTTACACACAGACAACACAAACAAACAAAAAGAAAATCGTAGGATTAAAAAAGAGGGGACTAACATTTGTAAATGACCTTACTTACTGCCAACATGGCTGCACGTGCAGAGCACCTGTCTCTTAACTGTGCCAGTAAACAGTCAAGGGCTTCGGAGAGGGAATGCTGCCCCCTTAGAGAGTGATTATTTTTTGACATGACTTGCACTTGGTGGAGAGTACCACCATAGCGTTGCAGTTTTTCATCATTTTTGTTTGAGGCCTGCAGGCTTTTGCCAATTTCTGCATTGTGTTGACTTTGAATTCATTCAGCTTTAGTTTGATAAGAGATGCTTGTTCTGTTTGAAACTACACCAAAAACTAGGAATAAAATAGCTAACTGGCACCAACACAATACAAACCTTCAGCACTATAAAGAAGAGACAGTGGAACTTTGAGATCTGTACATTTGAATGAAACTGATTTTGATTTGTTTGGAAAAGTAAAGAGTTAAAAGTTCACCACCGCTTTTCATCCTTTTAAATATGTTTTGTGAATACTCAGCAAGTTGTCCTTTTTAAATAAGAAAAACAAAAGCAATCCTTTGCTTTTTGTCCATCTATGCTTTTAAAAGCATTACAGCCTCCAAACAAAAGCTCTCATTAAAAATTGATTGCCTGCTGGGAATAACACTTGAAACTGCAAAAAAGCAGAAAAATAACTAGTATGTTTGCATGGTTTATAAATGTACTCTACCTTACTAGAGGACAGATGGAAAATTATTCTTAAACCCAAGCCCCTCTTTCCCCTACATCTTACAATAGTCATTCAAGGAATGATAATCGGCCACTGTTTAGTATGTTAGGGATGCAGTTTCTAAGGGAAAAAAACCCAAAAAACTTTATACATTACAATCAGTTCTCTACTCTGAGTGATGATTTAGCTGAAATAAATAATTAGAGATGGGATTTGCAGCTCTCTGTTGCAATTAGTCATTTAATGTCTAAAAATAATTCTGCTTCGTTGGAAAGCCATGGAAGTAACTTCAGTCTCTAAAAAGGTCAGTCTAAAGCAGTGGTTCTCAACCTTTTTTGAACAAACGCCCCCCTGAGCCACCATGATACTCTTAACACACCCCCCCCCCCCCCCCAAAAAAAAAAAAAAAAAAAAAAAAAAAGTGCACGTGCATGGATTTTAATTTGTGAAAATGTAAATAATAGAAATAACGTGGAAATATTACTATAATACTGTAGTTGCACTGGGACCGAAACCTATTCAGTTGATCTTCTGGACTGTGAGGTTGAATTTAAATCTGTAATTTCTACAGAGAGAAAGGCCACACCGCCTTTTATGATTTTTTAAATTCATCACATTTGTAAATAAATTCTTGGAACTACAAAAAAATACCCCAACAGCAGAATTTGTTGAAAATCTGTTTTATGGGTAGGGTAACTGAAGATGGCAACATCATGCACACTTCACGTGAACAGCATTGAATTAACCAATCAAAACCTGGAACCACTTGTGCGTCAATTAATGCGCCTTAAACATTTCAAACTGTCATTTTCGGAGTAGACTACTGACAAGGCCTGACCTGGCATTATTGGAAAAAAAGAAAAGCAATTTACAAACGGGAACGACTGCTCCTCTTCATTTTTAGTGGGAGCCCTGTGCCTGGTGGGCTGCTGCCAGCTTTTTCACGTCTGGATACATCACCGTGAGCTTAAGCCTGAGTGCACCAGAGCTCACGAGGTCCAGACCATTTCGGTATTCTGTCTGCATGTGGAGTTTGGCTGAATCCGTGTTAAGTAAGCTAAATCTTTAGATGCCTTGTCTGGATGTTTTTTAGAAAGATGCTCCTGTAATCGCAATGGGTTCATGGCTTCATTGGAAAACAGCTGCTCACATAGCATCACACTGGCAGATGTACATTGCTCGTTGATGGAATATATCCATAATTTATGTAATTGGTATTGTACTGCCGGCTCTTTTTTGTCTTTTCAGCCATTTTTGATTTTACTGTAAATGTTTGTGATTAAACGTGATAACATGGTCTTAGGGATGCACGGTAATTGTTTTTAAAACTGATACAGATAACCAATAACACACTCATATACCTAAGATCACGACATCAATACTATGAACAAAACCAAAAACAGTTATGCCTCTTAAAATGAACAGATATTTATTTTTTCCAGCAAAAAACTACTGGTAAGCCTCTCAAGCATTTTTGTAAAGCTATCAAAAAAAAACTATTCAATATCTCACATCAACTTAAATAAGGTGCATTACTTACTGATATAAAAAATAAAGGTTCCTTGAACTGATGGAAATACATGCAACAAAATTAATGTACTGACACAAGTTAGATTCAAACATTTCTCCCTTCTACCCATTTCACCTATGCCTGTGGGTCATCTTTGGCAAATTTCTTGGACTTTTCAAAAGCCTCGCCGATGTGTCCCGCTGAATTCTTTGTTGCTGGATTGCTCACATTAGCGCTAGCTCACATTAGCTCACGATAGCTCATGTTAGCGCGATTTCCAAACTTTCAAAAGCGATGGTTACATTTGAGATGGCTGATCAGGCTTGACCTATTAAAAGCTTGTGCTATTTTCCATCCTCGTGGAATTTGCTTGGATAATTTGTCACAAATAACCAGCAAATTATCTTCTTCAGAAACTCTAAAGAAGTACCATAAGATCGCCGCCATGTTGTTTGTTTTCATCAGCACGCTGTGCTGCAGGCTGCATTCAAGGTGTAACGTAAATTCCCACGTCTCCTCGTTTGCTAGTCGTTCTTTCGGCCTAAACTATTATTGGGGCTGTTCGTCATGATATCGGACTTATTGAAATGACGTCATCATTTCCTGTTAAGATAAATATCGTGCATACCTACATGGTCTTGATTGTGTATGTTTCCATTGGTTGTTCAATGAAGCCTGCAAAATGTGTTGGGAAGGGGTTTCTCCACTGGTGTGTGTTTACGGGTGTTACTATGGCGACCAATCCCAGCCGGCTCGTCTGATTGTGATGTAGAGAGAAAAGGAGATTTTACCGGGTCATGGAAGCAGGAGACTCGGGGTTTTGGTCTCAGACAGCAGCTTTATTTTTTGAAAGGAAATCTGAGCACAATATTTTATTGAAAAATAAATAGATTTGCACTATAAAAAAAAAACCTTGGGAAACCGTGGAAGTTTGAAATAGAGTTCTCAAGGTGTGGCACCCCTCATTTGTGTTTGAGCATATTCTGCTGTGAAGAGGATTCAGACACGCCATTTTCAGCAGCATTGCCACTGCATCTATTCACAGTTTTCAGTCATGTGTCCCACTCAACGGCCTGGAGAGCAAAACAGTAGTCCAAGATGACTGCTCCCATTAGACTTCCTGAGGCGTCATAACAAAAGCTGGTCAATTTTCCTTCAATTTCAAGCCACAGATAATTGGATCATCTTCCAACACACGAAAAAACAAAGAAAAACAAAGCAACTCTAAATAGACATTTTGGGTTCTTGTGATCCAAATACAGTCTCTGTCACCATATTTCAGAATCACAGTCGGCAAGGTCCCTTCCAGAGCTCAACCTTTGTGATGTTTTTGTCTACCTCATAGAGAATCCTTCCCCTTACACTGCTGCCAGGAAGAAAGCATTCAAAAGTACGGGCAATTATTTGTATTTTCACTCTGAATGGATCCATAATGATCAAACTAACTCTAAGAAAACCTTTCAGTTGTGGTGCTATGAATAACTTGAATAAAAACTGAACTGATGACAAGACTACAAATGTATGAAATACAGTTCAACAGACATAAGCTTGTGATTCTGTGTTTATGTTCATCTGAGTACAGGTGCAGAATGATGAACATCAGTGCATTTTCCTTTGTACAGTGTTTATCAGCATTTCAATGTAACTACTACTACTACAGCTACTGCCATGGTCACTTTGGTTAAATATTTAAACACTTATGCTCCAGTATTAAAAAGATATAAATATTTAATATACCTAATATTTACTTGAGCTCACAACAATGAAGTACTCACACAAATACAAGTGTATTAGGACAGCTGCCATTGCTTGCTCTTCCCCAGCACATGGGCACATTCAAAAGAACAAATCCACAATCTCCTCCTCTGGGTTTTCTAGCTCAGATGGGATCCTGTAGAAACAGAGCTGTACCATGTCGCTGTAGTAATTTGCGTATCCAATGACACAACAGTTGTCTGGCATTTTGGTAAAATGACTGGTTTTGTAAAGTGGCATGTAGTAGAAAAAAGTGTCATTTTTGCCCTCCAAGGGGTGGTTTGCCTTATTATGTTAGACCATATAAAAACTATGAACCCTAGCCATACAGGCCCACATACCAGACACCAGGGGCAAACTGGTAATCTGTGCATTCTGGAAAAGTCCAGACGGACTGACGTTCGGTCTACGGCCATTGGCCCTGTTCAATAACCTAAATTTTCAGTCTATCAACTAACAGCATATATATATATATATATATATATATATATATATATATATGTATACACACGTGGACAAAATTGTTGGTACCCCTCAGTTAAAGAAGGAAAAACCCACAATTCTCACTGAAATCACTTGAAACTTACAAAAGTAACAATAAATAAAAAATTATTGAAAATCAAATAATCAAAATCAGCCATCACTTTTGAATTGTTGATTAACATAATTATTAAAATAAACAAACTAATGAAATAGGGCTGGACAAAAATGATGGTACCTCTATAAAAGATTGAAAACTATTTGACCAGAGTGACATGATTAACTCAGGTGTGTCCTTTGATTGACATCACAGGTGTTTCCAAACTCATAATCAGTCAGTCTGCCTATTTAAAGGCAGACAAGTAGTCACTCTGCTGTTTGGTGAAAAGGTGTGTACCACACTGAACATGGACAACAGAAACGAAGGAGAGAATTGTCCCAGGACATCCGAAAAAAAATTATAGACAAACATCTTAAAGGTAAAGGCTATAAGACCGTCTCTAAACAGCTTGAAGTTCCTGTGACAACAGTGGCTCATATTATTCAGAAGTTCAAGAACCACGGGACAGTAGCCAACCTCCCTGGACGTGGCCGCAAGAGGAAAATTGATGACAAATTGAAGAGACGGATTGTTCGAATTGTATCCAAAGAGCCCAGAACAACCTCCAAAGAAATTAAAGGTGAACTCCAAGGCCAAGGTACATCAGTGTCAGATCGCACCATTCGTCATTGTTTGAGCCAAAGTGGACTTCATGGGAGACAACACCACTGCTGAAAAAAATCATAAAAAAGCGAGACTGGAATTTGCAAAAACGCATGTTGACAAGCCACAAAGCTTCTGGGAGAATGTCCTTTGGACAGATGAGACCAAACTGGAGCTTTTTGGTAAGGTACATCAACTCTATGTTCATAGACTCAAAAACCAAGCATACGAAGAAAAGAACACTGTCCCTACGGTGAAACATGGAGGAGGCTCAGTAATGTTTTGGGGCTGCTTTGCTGCATCTGGCACAGGGTGTCTTGAATGTGTGCAAGGTAAAATGAAATCTGAAGACTATCAAGGCATTCTGGAGAGAAATGTGCTGCCTAGTGTCAGAAAGCTTGGTCTCAGTCACAGGTCATGGGTCTTCCAACAGGACAACGATCCAAAACACACAGCCAAAAACACCCAAGAATGGCTGAGAGAAAAGCGTTGGACTATTCTAAAGTGGCCTTCCATGAGCCCAGATCTGAATCCCATTGAACATCTGTGCGTAAGCGTGAGAAGAGCTGAAACATGCCATTTGGAGAAGACACCCATCAAACCTGAGACAACTGGAGCAGTTTGCTCATGAGGAGTGGGCCAAAATACCTGTTGACAGCTGCAGAACGCTCATTGACAAATACAGAAATCGTTTAATTGCAGTGATTGCCTCAAAAGGTTGTGCAACAAAATATTAAGTTATGGGTACCATCATTTTTGTCCAGCCCTATTTCATTAGTTTGTTTTTTTAAATAATTATGTCAATCAACAATTCAAAAGTGATGGCTGATTTTGATTATTTGATTTTCAATAAATTTTTATTGTTACTTTTGTAGGTTTCAAGTGATTTCAGTGAGAATTGTGGGTTTTTCCTTCTTTAACTGAGGGGTACCAACAATTTTGTCCACGTGTGTGTGTGTATATATATATATATATATATATATATATATATATATATATTAGGGCTGGGCAATGATTTACATTTTTAATCACAATTAATCGCATGAGTTCCCTGATTATTCACGATTAATCTCATTGTATATGGAAAATCAAATAATGGGTTCAAAAGTAGTGTAAAGGTCACTTTTATTTAAATGTTCCGCTGCCATATGAACTAAAGTGCCATAACATTTGTGGTTCAAACACTTTTAACATCAGCACTTGCCAGAAACACACATTAAGTGTAAATCTCATCTCATCTCAAATGTCATACAAAATAAAGCTTATTGCCACTGCCAGGGCATTAATGTCATCCTTTTTTTAAAAATAAAAAAAAATAATAAAACTCTACCAACAAAATCCCAACAATCTAGAGGCCACAATCATAACATTAAAACAGGTAATTTCTGAGGTAACAGCAGAAACCTTTAACGGGGAGTTCAACTTGGCCGTGGTAACAAATAACCTTGTTTCTGTCGAATCCACCGTCTGGGAGAACTTTAAAATGAAAATGTCCACAGAAAAGTTCTGTAACTTTATCAGTCCGTAATTATCTGTAATGCTTTGCATTGCACTTGGTGATGTATGGCTTGGATGCAGCTCCTCCACCATGGAAACCCATTTCATAAAGCTCTCTACGCACTGTTGTTGAGCTAATCTGAAGGCCACATGAGGTCTGGGGGTCTGTAGTGATTGACTCAGAAAGCTGCCAACTTCTTTAAACTATGCGCTTCACCATCCGCTGAACCCTGCTCCATCAGTTTAGGTGGCGTACCACTTCGTGGCTGAGTTGCTGTCATTCCCAAACACTTCTATTTCCTTATAATACAGCTGACAGTTGACTGTGGAATATTTAGGAGTGTGGAAATTTCATAACTGGATTTGTTGCACAGGTGTCAGTTCCACGTTGGAATTCACTGAGCTTCTGAGAGCGACCCATTCTTTCACAGATGTTTATAGAAACAGTCTGCATGCCCAGGTGGTTAACTTTATACACCTGTGGCCATGGAAGTAATTGAAATACCTGATTCCAATAATTTGAATGGGTGAGCAAATACTTTTGGCAATGTAGTGTATATTCGCTTCTATTTTTGAACCTCCCATCGTGTCTAGTAATTCATGATAATTCATCACAATAACACCCTGGATAGTTCAGAAAATATACAGCTGTCTAATCAAAATAAACCCAGTAAAAAAGGTCCAAGTTTTAAAAAAAAAAATGATTGAGGGTTCTGGGGCTGGAGCATAGAGTGTGCATGTGGCTGGTGTGATTTGGCCATTTATAAAAGCTTCTTGGCTATTTGTCCATCAACTGTGAAGAGTATAACTTCAGTATATATATAGAAGAAAACAGCCTTTAAAGACTGAGAAGAAAAATGAATAACAATGAAAAATTCTAATGCTCTTTTAATGCTCTTTTATTAGCTTCTTCATTCGAATGAAACTCTTCATACAAGGGGAGTGAGCTATGGCCGGCTTTGGAAACACAGAATACTAGTTGATTTTTTTTTTGTTTTTGTTTTTTTTATGCCCCTGCTGGTTTGGCTTTCCCATGAAATTTTTTGATGCTGAGCTAGTTAGCAAAACATCTTCAAAAAGAGTGGAAACGGATCATGTGCTATACATGATGAGTTATTTTGTTTATAATCTTTTCTCCCAACCTTTTTTGTTTTTTCTATTTTTGATCCAAAAGAAATCACATCCAGCATTAACAAAGATGATCCATCTGTGAGAATCTCAGGTTAGTTTTGAGATTCTTCATGGTCCTGATTTTTTTCTTGTTTTCTTGTATTCTTTGTCTCTTTTGTGTTACAGCTAAGTTTACTTTCTGTTGTATATTGGAGGGTCTGTTTCTGCCTTTGTTGAATTACTTTATATGGTCCCATCTCACCTAATTGTTTTCACCTGTGTCTCATCAGACCCTGTTGTATAAACTGTCATGTCCTTCCTTTCTTTCCTGCTTTTTTCTCCTCTTGTCTCCCGAGGTCTTCTCATTTTCTCACCCCACTATGTCCTCGCCTTTCTGGATATTCTGTTTGTGAGTTTTTCAACCTTTTGCCTTATTTTCCTATTCTTGGTTTTTTTCTCTTTTTGGGTTCTGGATTCCCTGCCTCAGTGGCGCGTTTGTTTGTTTGTTTGTTTGTTTTGTTTTTTTCAAAAAAAGGACCTTGTACCCTGCATTTGGGTCCTGTGTATACCTAAACATAATACTATTACAAAAGAGACACCACTAAGATCATCCAAGAGATGTTTCATTTCAAGAAATAATTTGAAAGAGCACAGAAGTCTAAAAGTAAATGTTATCATTTTTAACCTTCATGGTTTTTGTTGCTTTTGTTTTTCTTTGTGTGTGTGTGGGTCCTATTGACAAAGTCTGCCTAGCAACGGGATTTGGTCCTCACATGCCTAGAGAAAAAATATTTTTTTTAGTTTGAGATTTCTGAAATTTGAAGTGACATTCTGACTCTTCACTGCCACCTGATGATGGATTTGTATTTTGCACCATTGCAGCTATAGTGGAAATGGTGGCCCACACAATGAAGTCACAGAACGTGGTCCACACAAAGGGATAAAGACATGTATGTGCGTGTGTGTGTGTGTGTGCCTCATTCACACTTAAACATAGCATTTAGTGAAAAACCTGCATACTCTCTGTTTACTGCCTGAAAAAGATTTCAGTTTTTTGGTTTTAAATAAAGATAAGTTATCATACATAAATGAATCTCTACAGATGTTGAACATGACCATGGACACTGAGACCTCCAAAGTAATGTTTTCCTTTCATTATGAATGAGGGCCAGGTGTCCCTCATTAAATCTGAGCCCTCTCTTGCCAAACACACAGACAATCACACATCTGCAGAGCAGAGTGTACTGCTCTTAATTTGTGACATGCACAGAGACACAAGGAGAAAATGCAGTGTAATTAATAACATCATAATTGTTAATGTACTATAACTGATAAAGTGTGAAGTGCAGGATTTTGTTCTCCGTCCAGCATTTTAAGAGTTTGATCTTGATGTGACTATAGCAAGCTATTCGTGGAAACACCTTATAATAAATCATGCTCCTCACCTTTATTGTAAAGTAAATATCAAGTGTTAGACGTAATATGAGTTAAAGAGCTACCACAATTATTTCACTACTCAGATCTGTAGCCAGTTCCTCCTACTTCATTAATGGCAGGTTCAAATCTGTATCATGGAGTAAACTGGGAAATATTGCGCATTTGAATCTGAAAGAGCAAGTTTTGATTTCAGTAGTGGGACCAGCAGTGACAGATGCCAGATGATTTGAGATGGTTCAAAGCCCAGCTGGTTGACTCCTCTGGAGCAGCAGACTGAGCTGTGGGAACGTGGCAAGAGTCCACATAGTCCTCCATCTGTTTTCCTGGAGGGACCATTTCAGACAACTGGCTGAGGCTCAGTGTAAGCCTAGTAGCCCTGTCTTTCCTGGCCTGTGGCCTCATCTGAACCTCTTAGGCCAAATCCTCCATGGCACCATGCCAGCCACACCACTGGGATCACGGCTGAAAATAACTCACCAATTCATCAATTGCCAGCTGGGTTAGTGGTGTATAAGCATCTGGAATTAAAACTTTATTCAGTACCATAGCTATAGACCGCCATTTGACATTTCAAAGCATTAACTTCAGAAAATACTGATGGCCTTAATTAATAGGTATATCACCATAGAGCCATTACCAGCTGCAGCCTGAGGTATAGTCGACACCAAATCAGGGTAAAATCCTGAGATCAACACAAGGATCTGAGAGGTGACTAATGCCACAGCAGGGCAACTTTTCAGACCTCTCAGATGTTACCAGTTTGACCCCAGCCTGCTGGCTGCAGCTGCTACCCCTCCTGCTCCACTTAGCCAGAGGTGCTAATTGCCAGCATAATCAGCAACTTATCAGGGTTACTGATTAGAGCCCTGCCTTATCCTTGCCTCACAAGCAGCAGATTTAGCACAGAGGGTATTTAAGCAACTCAGATGCAATATATATAAAGAAAATGGAAACATAACAAAAAAGCATTTTAGCAGCAAACGGTGCAGATAATTATTGAAGTTATGTGATTATAAAACCTAATTCATATATTCTTTATATTAATGACATTTACCTACAGAATTTAAATTAGTCCTATTTGCAGACAGCAAATATTTTTTGTTCAGAGGAGAATATAATGGAGCTACTGGCAATGGTGATGGCAGCAATGGGTAAATTAAAAAATTAGTTTGACATAAATACATTATCATTAAACATACATAATACAAAATAATGTTATTCAGTAGTTGCAAAAACATGTCAAACATAATACATTTTCAAGAAGCATTGCAGTACTGAGTAAAGCAAACCTATTTTGAACCACTGTGAGGGACCGAGCTGAAAAATCAGAGTAGCACAGGATATTTAAAAAAAAGATTCTCTTTTTTATTTACAAAAAAATTCAAACTCAATAATTTTGGGCCCTTAAAAGAGGTCAGCACAATCAAACTTTAACAAAGGTAAATGAAACATAAACTGACCTCCACACTGACACATGAGGGAGACAAATATACTGGCTGATCAGACCATTTACACAAGGGGGGAGAACACAATACATCTACCTAACAAACAAAACAAAACTGATTAAACTAATCAATACAACATGAAACAGAAACCCATGAGAAAAATAATCTAAACCAAACACTGTATACAATATAGAGAATAACTACCTTTCTCTTAACTTTTTTTGAGTGTGTTGTGACACTTGGACATCCACCCTGTGAAATGCTGAAGCCACAAATGTCCCCCAGACCTCCTGATCCCAACCACATGTCGTCTGATGACAATAAGGGCAAGCAGGGAAAACAGGCTAACTGCCATGCAAGACGTGACCATGGAAAAACATTGAGAGTTCATGGTGACAGTTTGTAGGGCTAAATGGAAGGCTCAACAACATTAAAACTGAGCTGTCTCGTTGTGGTAAGTATGTTGCTAAGCTGCGTACTAACTACACCGTTCTTTGCAAAAGAGTTGACAAGGCATAAAACATCACTAAAGACAACAAAGCTAAGCTAGCACACTATAAAGCTAAGCTAGTGGACTTGAAGGACAGAAACCGGAGGGATATTGTGCATATACTGGACATCCCCGAAGGCGTGGAGGGACCCAATGGATCCCAATTAATCTCTACAAATCTCCTGAAATGGTTCCCTACCCTGAGTGACCAACAGATGTAAATCATGCGTGTCGGCCCTCCGGCTACTGGTAACCAAGGCCCTCGGAAACTGATATGTAAAATGCTCCACTTCACCGACCAGGACAAAATACTCCAAGCTTTGGGGAAAACGTCTATCAAACTCAAGGGCTGAGATATTTGCTTCTCCGCTGACTTCAGCAGCTACACGGTGATGCCATGGAAGAAGTAAGAAACCAAGGCTTCCAAGACTTCCTACTCTACCCAGCCAGGCTAAAGCTCACCTAAGGGCAGGATCAACACATTTTCAACGCAAGAACCGACAGTGAGGACTTTCTCAACACAAAACGGGCTGGTGAAGATGACGGAACAAACACAAGAAAATCGTCTACCTGATGATTATGCCCAGTACTGATAGTGGATCAAAGCTGTTCATTTAAAAACTTTAATTAGGCCATGTAACTTAATGGATGTTGATGTTGAGATATGTTATCTGTTATTGCTTGGTTGTTTGTTATTGTTCCATTTAATGGCTGAGCCTTTCTGCTCACTGTCAGTCCACAGTGCATGCAGTGTATTTGTTTCTTATGATTTGAAATCGTTATGCAACTTAATTTCAAAAGCTATGTTCCTACAGTCCTATGTTCCCTCAGCCCTATGCTCCCTCAGCCCTATGTTCCCTCATTTCCAAGATTTTTCTTAAAATGCAACTCTAAGTCAAGTCATCTTTAGATTTATGCCGCTTTTCAAGAGATGATTCAGAGTAATTTCAACCTAGGGTCCTTTGCACCATGACCTTACCCCACTATTAATGTCCGGAATCCCTGCTGTACCACAAACTTTCTAACACCTCATTTTATGAGTACTAACACTATTTGTACTGCTGTAGAAGTTTGGTAACATTCTGGACATTATTAGTGGGGTAATATAACATAGCCATTTGGTAACGTTAGTGCCTGTGTTAAAAAATACAATAAAGGCAAGGACTGACTTCTAATTTCCTTTTACTAAACTGTCTAAAAAAAAGTCTGAAGTTGTTGCCTCTGAACCTGAGCAAACAACAAATAGACTGTATTGAGGCTACCAGAGGCCCCCCTCAACATAGGTCTTGTGGTTATTCAGGCAAAAACAATTCCTCCAGAACAATAAGGCAGCAATTCAAGGAGGGGTAAATGCAAATGTATTGTCCAATGCATTAGAATTGTTCTCTTGGTTTTCCAGTGACAAAATACATTTTCCACCTAAAGACAGACAGCAGAGCAAAGCACTGTGTGGGCATGTGTGTTCAACTCAGGCACTGCAAGGGAGAGGTCATTTAGATTTTATTAGAGTGACATTAAAGTTTATCATGATGGAGAGCAATGAAAACGAACACACACAAAAAGACTGAATTGTTTAATGAGGAGGCCATTCGTGGGCGGCCAAAGAGAAAAGTTACATAATATCATGAAAATGATGGCTGTTGTCAAGGCTGCAGCAAGAACACCTCCCGTCAGATGTTGTTAATGAAGAAGATTCATGTTTTAAAGCATGGTTACAACACTGGTACATTTAAAAAGCTTTGCCTGAGTACAGGCACCACTGTGCATTGCCTGCTAATGCATCACTTTATTCATGTAGTCTCAATCAAGGACAGTCACTGTCTGACAATTCTCCTGAATAAGTTCTGCTGAAAAGGCTGCTGAAATGGCAGCTCTTGTGCTTCTCTGGAATCACAGGATGAAGTAAACTAGGGGCCAAGATTTTAAAAATTAGAATAAATAAAACAAAAACAAAACTGCACATTCTTGTAATAACCTCGCAGCAGATCTCTGAAACACAAAAACTTGTGAAAATACATTCCAGTGTGTCACCATAAAAAGCTGATTTTTTTTGTACTACTGTTCATCACTGTTGGTATGGCATGGCTCAAACTCCCCATAACCACAAAAGAGTTAGAGATCTTCCAGAAAGAACGTACTGAGGCATAGTTTGAAACTGTAAAAAGAAGACTAAGAATATGCCATTTATTGTTATTTAGACAGCACAGAAATCACAGTCCCCTTTAATCCCTGACATTTACTCAAGAACTCTCCTCCTCTGTGAAAAAAAATATCATTACAAGAACAGATGTTCTTTTTTTTCTTCCTTCATAACAGGATACAGCACTTTCATGTTCTAGTGACAAGTATTTCTCATTCATCATAAGTATTTCATCATAAAAGAAATGCTTCTTGTTGGAATGACACAAATTGATGGCTTTTTGTTATCAAAAAATAAAGGAAGTTTCTCTAACTGTTGTAACTTTAAAAAAAAAAAAAACAAATAACAAACTTGTACAACTGTTCGGAAGTCACTTCCAATTGTTCATATTCCATCAACAATGTTTTAAAAATATCGGTCAAAAAGCATAATACTCATTTATTAATTGTGGCTAGTTATTCAGAATGATAACTCTGTTGGAGAAAAGCATAAGACCACCTAGAGCTTCCAGTTCATGTGAAGGCTAAATCCATGTCATGTGATCTTAGTCAGCAGGATCATAATGACATGAGTGTTTTGTTTCTCCCAAGAGGAGAAAACTCCTGAAGTCTTCACAGCACACAGTTCCTGAAGAGGGTAGCTAGTAAAAAAATGTTTTCAGACTCCCCAAATTAACACTTGTCTCCAGAAATGTTTTACCAATGTTGCTCTCCAGATTGATCACTGCAAGAGGAAGACATGCAACTGTCCATGGGGGTCACAAAGGAAGCTGGGGTAAGTTATGTATGACTGAAGGCCTCCCTCCCTGATCAAATATGTTCACACATAGTGAGATATATGTGGCAGGGTTGCAAGAAGAAGGTCATAACTCTAAAGAGCTTTTTTCCCCCCCTTAAATTTTTGTTTGCGTCTTGATTTCCCTGCAATTACTGCATCAAAAATACTCCAAGTGATAAATTCAGCTCTCCGTTAATCTACAATAATTTGGATTCTGGTTCCAGGGCCAGCAGTCGACACAGAGAGCTACATACCACTTGTGGTTACTCAGTTTAATTTGCCTACCTGATCCCTACATGCATGCTACAGATGTTAATCTGTTACACTCTGAGATGTGTATATTACACTCACAGTATAAAAGAGGACAGGAAAGATGCAACACTTAGCACATATGTCTTTAAGGTAGTTTACTGTGTTTTGGATGGAGAGATTGGGCCCGGTCTTTTGCCAGACCTCCTAAAGTTGCTATTAAGGGTTAGCGGGTAGCGGGAGGGGCGTTCCCCCGCAAAGAAAGCAATCTTCCACGTTCCTGCGCTACCCACTATATTATGCATGGGAGTGGTTAGGGTGTTCCACCTGTTAAACCAATCAGTGCATCAGTAGCCATTGCCTTTAAGAGCAGGTTGCGTTACCCGCAAACCGCTATGGAGCGTCTTGGGACTCTGCTGTAGAGCTTCCTCCTCTTTCTTTTTCCTCCTCCTCTGCACTGATATATACATAAAAATATTTTTACACAGACAATTCCTATTGGCAATCTGAAAGGCCCAGATAGTTGGTGCGCTCCCGGTAAACACGCTCAGGTAGAGCTGCGGGAACATATTCTCAGCAGGGGGTCCTGGGAGTCTGAGACAGCTGTGCATCTTTATTTATATATATATATATATATATATATATATATATATATATATATATATATATATATATATATATATAGATATATATATAGATATATATATATATATATATATATATATATATATATATATATATATATATATATATATATATATATATATATAATTAGGGGTACAACGGTACAAGGTGGCTCACAGTACAGTCTGTACCTCCGTTTTTGTGTCACTGTTTCGGTATGGATTCGGCACAGTCTCGATATGTGTTTTGGGCATAAAGTGACAATTCATTTCTCTAAAATGATGTACAGTGGTACCTCTACTTACGATATTAATTGGTTCTGGAAGTAGTTTCGTAACCTGAAAATTGTATATAGCATCTGTATATAGTATCTGTTATGCTGTCTCAGGACTTGACTGTGCACCTTACATCCTCATACCCCCACCTTCTTTTATTCGTACTACCTCGATAATCTGCACTATTTTGCTCTACACTGCGTATCTTTTTTTTTTTTGTACTACCTCGATCATCTGCACCATTTCTCTCTACATTGCATATCTTTGTACACTGATCCGCACTGTTTTGTACTTTGCGTGAGTCTATGCACTAAAAATATTTTAATGCTAAATTTAAATATTAAAAGTTTTAGTCCCAGAATAACTTAAATTATCTTACTTAACTTGTGAGTAGGCATTATTAATTGGAGCAATTCATTAATTGACTGTCTCTGGCCCTTGTAATGAATGTAGGCCAGGTCTTTTGGTATGACTTGAAATTAATGATGGCTGGATTCCCACATCAGTGGACAAGCTGTTCTCCACATTCTCTCTTTATCATGATGGTAGGATGAGCAAGAACATCTGCCACACCCTCTATACATCTGATTTAAGCCACTTGTACAGCCCATTCCATGAGGTGTTATTGCATTGTTGTTGTACTGTGTTCAAAGAATTGTAAAGAGCCACCAGTTATGACATCAAGTATGTGACAATCAGGAGTTGCAATAGAAATATGGGTAATTTGGTTGAACACGTCGCCCCGGGGCAAACAAGACATCTCTTAAGATCATGTCAGATATTATACTTTGGGTTTTTTTCCCAGTACCTTCTGTAATCTTTTTGCTTATGCTTAGATCAGTTATGTCATATTTCCCTGTTGGCCATTTCTGTCATGTGCAACTTGCTGTATGGATTCTCTGGGCTTTCATGTTCCTCAACTCCAGTGCTTGAGCTGCTCTATCCATTCCAGCAGCTGTGGTTATATGTGGGGAGGTGAAAAAGACACAACAGGTGACTATAACGCTAGTGCTGGAGGTGGAGGCTCCAAGTGGACATCACACATGGACACAAAACCGACAATAAGACAATACAGATAGTTCTAAATTGGTTCCATCATGGAAAATAAGTTGTTTTTCTTTCTTTTTTTTCTTTTTTCTTTTGAAAGAACCTGCAGCAAAACCAAAAAAACTAACTCTGCCTCACAGTTTCAGAAATGGCTGTCCAGTCAGCAGGATCTATAGGAGCTGTCCTGACAGACTTATGTACTCCAGGACATGTTCCAGTTGATGAGGTGTCCACAGGTTGTAGAAATGTAGAAATATATTCTCTGCTAGTTCCTTCACCTAAAGGCAAATGTAAGCACACATACAAATAAGGGTATTAATCATTTAGTAAAGACACCAAATGATTCATAAAAACACATCAGGAAATAAACAAACCTTGACCTGTCGTGTTTACAGGCATAAGTAATGGCATAATATGAAAAACTGGACAAAAATATTCCAGATCTACAGGCCAAGATGTGTGATGTATTTATAATTGATGTGAATAACGGTTTTGAATACCCCCTTTTGCTTTCAGAACTTCCTTAATCCTTCATGGCATAGATTCAACAAGGTACTGGAAACATTCCTCAGAGTTTGGTCCATATTGACATGATAGCATCACACACTTTTGCAGATTTGTCGGCTGCACATCCATGATCCACCACATCCCAAAGGTGCTCTATTGGATTGAAATCTGGTGACTGTGGAAGCCATTTGAGTTCAGTGAACTCATTGTCATGTTTAAGAAACCAGTCTGAGATGATTCGCGCTTTATGACATAGCGCGTTATCCTGTTGGAAGTAGCCATCAGAAGATGGGTACACTGTGATCATAAAGGGATGGGCATGTTCAGCAACAATAATCAGGGAGGCTGTGGTGTTGACATGATGCTCAATTGGTACTGATGGGCTCAAAGTGTGCCAGGAAAATATCGAGACTCATCAGACCAGTCAATGTTTTTCCAATCTTCTATTGTCCAATTTTGGTGAGCCTGTGCAAATTGTAGCCTCAGTTTCCTGTTCTTAGCTGACAGGAGTGGAACCTAGTGTGGTCTTCTGCTGCTATAGCCCATCCGCTTCAAGGTTCGATGTGTTGTGCATTCAGAGATGCTCTTCTGCATACCTCGGTTGTAACAAGTGGTTATTTGACTTACAGTTGCCTTTCTAGTAGCTCGAACCAGTCTGGCCATTCTCTTATGACTTCTGACATCAACAAGGCATTTGTGCCCACAGAACTGCTGCTCACTGGATATTTTCTCTTTTTCAGACCATTCTCTGTGAACCCTAGAGATGGTTGTGCATAAAATTCCCAGTAGATGAGGAGTATCTGAAATACTCAGACCAGCTCGTCTGGCACCAACAACCATGCCACGTTCACTCACTTAAATCACCTTTCTTCCTCATTCTGATGCTGGTTTGAGCTGCAGGAGATCGTCTTCACCATGTCTACATGCCTAAACGCATTGAGTTGCTGTCATGTGATTGGCTGATTAGAAATATGCGTTAACAAGCAGTTGGACAGGTGTACCTAATAAAGTGGGTATAAGTGAGTGTACGTATATATATATATATATATATATATATATATATATATATATATATATATATATATATATATATATATATATATATATATATATATATATATATGTGGGTGTATATGGCGGGTTATATTTCAGGGTAGGTTAGAACGAGTATTTAAGTCAAAATTCTTGTAGCTTGGTTACTGTCACACCATCCTTTTGAGGATAACAAATAATAAATAAAAAATGCTCAAATAATCTGTGCTTTACAACATGACTGATAAGATTCTTACCACGACAAATTGCTTATAAAGCACCTTTTACACTTCGCATTTTGGCCGAATCTCAAATATTTAAGCAACATTCTGCAGTTTGACATTACCTTTTTCTGGCCATTATAATTATGGTTCTGTTGCTCCATGGATGATGCCTACATATGTTTGCTGTAAATATGCAGAACCCTGGATTAATTAATATGGTGATGACAGCTTCTGACAGCTTCACATGACAGGTGGTTTTAGCTGATGTAGGTTTAGCAAACCTCAGGTTCCAGATTTATCACAAGGATTATTGAACCTCCTTTCTGGAATATGCCTGAGATGCAGAATGGTGGCAGTCTGTTTTGAGTTGCTTTCAATATACAGGAAATATATTAAGTGGTGAATAAAATCATAGCCTATGTAGATAATTTGTATTTCACAGACACCCCTGTGTGTGAGATACACTCCAGGGAAAAATGTGATTTCTTGGAGTCAGGGATTTAGCACTTCTATACCCAATCACAGATCCAGGTAATTAATCTGGATATGTGATATACTTGGATCTGTGTGAATGTGAAATGTTAAATCAAACCAATGTGAAATATAAACTCGAAGCATGTTGTCATCTTAAATCATGGACAGCACAGCAGTAGGAAGGATGCATAAAGGATGATATCTTTGTAACCTTTGCACAGTGACAGAATGTTTTATCCATTAGAGCCTGTCAGCCTTCATAAACCACCTTTTCTATTGGTGATGCAGGCTGCAAAGGGGAGGCGCTTCTTTAAGCTCAGCTAACGAAGCTCTTAGCCACCACACGGCTTGTTTTCAGGCACACCAGTAGATGTTTTCTGACCTCATGGCTCAGGATTGATCTGCGGTAAAAGGAATTTTATGGTGATCTCATATTTGACTGAGTAAGGCCTCAGCATTGTTGGTGTCATATTTTCAAAATGACATTGCTGTACTCCACATTAATACATATTCTGTTGCCATTTTGTTTCATTATATCAACGTTACATCGACTGGCTGCTATTTAAAGCTTGTGTGTGGCTCAGCCATCAGCACATCCCAAGAAAGAACTCAATCACAGACTTCAGGGGGATATCGAGTTTGTCTTCAATCTATTTCCTTCTCTGTGCACCAACAATATGTTGATCTGTCTATCTCAAGATTCACTTTGATCCTCAAATCTTAAAAGATAGATGGAGGTTTAAAAGATCCCATTCATTTACCAAAATAATGTTCAACTACTCATATGTGATTTTGTTAAAGGAAAAGTAAATAGTAAGAGCCTAGTGTCTAACCTGGCACGCAGTGAAAATGTGGGGAAAAAAGTGAGATTATGTTTTTTTGCATCACACTCAGATAGGTGATGGGAATATTTTATGTCCAAGCCAGGAGCGAACTGGTCTGCAATTAATCATGTATTGGCCAGTAATTATTGCCTCTGCTTTCTCCCAAGGATGGAGGAATTTGGCTTGTGAACTTCCTGTCAGTGAGCTTTGGAGTGCTGGTCCTTTAGTGTTTTGAAAGACAAGTGAGCAGAAAGCTGAATGTCAGTTTAATTGGTGTGTTTGTGGTTCCTGCTGCACACTTCTCGCCAGCTACAAATTAGTTCCATGGTGCAACCTTAGGACAAAGGGCCTGACACACTGATATGTGCATACAGCCATGATCAGTTATTGTGCAAGCAAAGCCTGAAGAGTGCTGCTGTGAAAGGGAATGGGTGGCTGGTGACATGCTGTTAGCATAATACACTTTTAATGAGGTGTATGTTTTGCATTATATTGTCAGTGCTTTACAACACACACACCAATGCTCATTATGGAGCTTCCTTTGCCCTGTGGCATTGTAGTCTTACCAAAATTATAATTCTGTTTACATCAAAGGTAAACTATTAGAGGGCAAGGCCAAGGGCACTATGGAATTCTTCCACTTGTCCAGGGATAACTTCCTGCTTCGATGTGGTGTGTGCAGGAAGTCTCATATCTCTTTGTTCACTGCAGTGTAACACAATGTATCACACTGCTAAATACACTTATGTATTTTTATATTGTGGTGTCTGAACAATATGATCTTTTACATATATACTTATATAAGTTTTGACCATGTCCTTTAAAAGAAGTTCACTGAGTTTAGAACATTCTGTAGAGTCAACAAGTTCATGTTGGTGTGTGAAATTACTCTGTCTGCAAGATTGTAGGTTTCACTGAGTCCACATCTGAAAAATAGAGTACAGATCATGGCCAAGAAGAGACGAGATCGATCCCAACTGTAAACTTAAGACGGTACTGTTTATGTTTGAAGAAGATAAGCAAGTAAGAAGTGAATATGAAAATGTCTCGTTAAATTTGACTGGTTACACCTGTGAAACTAAAGCCTAGCAAAATAGGTGTTGACCAGACTATAAAAAGGCTGGTGTTTTCTTTGTTCTCCGATTTTCCTTGATTTTCTTTGATTTCCTCTTTTTCCGATTTTCCCTGATTTTGGCTCATTCGACTCAAAGTAAATCTCAGACTACTGCAGAAGTCTGTATTAAAGCCTTCTTTTTCTTTGTAAATGAATATCTTTTATGTATTTAAAAGTTTGCCTGGAGCAGCCTTTTTTCTGAACCCATTAACACACTCAGAACGGCACGGAGAATCCAGACGGGACGAGATTGAGAGAAGAAAAGTCACATCATCGTCGCCAGGAGATCTCCAAACTTCTTCAGGCAACAAAAAACAACATTAAAATGGTGTCACGTAACAGTTTCGATTGCGTTCCGATGACCTACAGCTACTGAAACAGGTGGGAAATAGTTTTTTTCTCTGTTTTCTTTGGCTGGAGTGCATCGTCAAACCCGTGTGTGCCTGACTTTTTTTTTCTCTCTTCCTTTGCCTGTGCGCATTCATGTGACTGAGGTTTTGTATGTTCTGTCTGTTTTGTCAAGTTGGCGTCTCTCCATGTCTGTAGTGCTTCCTGTTTTACTTTGAAGGTCTGTCTTGTCTTCGTGGTGTTCAGGTTTTCTTCCTGCCTGATTGTTCACACCTGCCTCTCGTTTGTTCTTGTGTGTTTACAAGTCCTGTCACTCCCTTTCTATTGGCTGTCCAATGTCGTCTCTACCCTCTGCATGTCGGTCTGCTGGTCATCCTGTTCTTCACCCAGCTTCATGGTCAAGTTTTGAATTTTTTAATTTTGCATTTTTGTGTTTTTGCATTTTTGGATTTTGTGCTTTTGTTTAATAAAGACCTTTTTGCTTTTTTGAACCTTCTGCACTTGGGTCCTCCTTCCACTCCCCCGACACACCTTTGTGACAGAATGGACAGCCAGACTATGGACCCACGCATGCTCCCCCCAGCTGGCTGGAGCTCAGGGGTTGGCCCTGCCTGCTTTTTGTCAGAGCTGGCCTCTGAGGCGACGGAGAGGCCGCCTGGGAGAAGACGAGGCAGGCGCTCGCAGTCCGGGGTGACCCAACAGGCTGCCAGTCCTCGGGGCGTTTCTGTCGCCACAGCAGCCCAACAGGACACCCCGACTCCAGCTCCCTGCTCTGTGGGCATCCAGGAGGATGTCCCACCTTTGGTTCTCGACCCTGTCCCTATGGCGGCGCTGGACACTTCCCTGGCAGCTCAGGAGGAGGTCAAATCCTTCTGGGAGCTCTACCACCGCCTGACGTCCTCTGTGCAGGAGTCCACTGACGTGAGGCAGTGAATCTGCATATATGACCTCCTCCTGAGGCATTGGACCACCCAGCCCCAGCTCCTCCACCTGCCGAACGTCATGCCAATGTCTCATGTATTCCTCAATGGGCTCCCCCGAGTCAGAGGTGGTAGACGCATGCTCCCCCAGTCATGTCTCCGAGGTGGTCGACTCACGCTCTCCCAGTCATGTCTCCGAGGTGGTCGACTCACGCTCTCCCAGTCATGTCTCCGAGGTGGTCGAGGCACGCTCTCCCAGTCATGTCTCCGAGGTGGTCGACGCACGCTCTCCCAGTCATGTCTCCGAGGTGGTAGACGCACGCTCTCCCAGTCATGTCTCCGAGGTGGTCGACGCACGCTCTCCCAGTCATGTCTCCGAGGTGGTCGACGCACGCTCTCCCAGTCATGTCTCCGAGGTGGTCGACGCACGCTCTCCCAGTCATGTTTCCGAAGTGGTCGACGCACGGTCTCCCAGTCATGTTTCCAAAGTGGTCGACGCACGCTCTCCCAGTCATGTTTCCGAGGTCGACGCACGCTCTCCCAGTTCATGTCATGTCTCCGAGGTGGTCGACGCACGCTCCCCAGTCATGTCTCCGAGGTGGTCTCTTCGCACTCTCCCCAAGTCATGTCTCCGAGGTGGTCTACTCACGCTCCCCCAGTCATGTCTCCAGAGGTGGTCCGCACGCACGCTCACGCTCCCCCAGTCATGTCTCCGAGGTGGTCTACGCACTCTCCCCCAGTCATGTCTCAGAGGTGGTCGACGCACGCTCTCCCAGTCATGTGTCTCCGAGGTGGTCGACGCACGCTCTCCCGCAGTCCCCCAGTCATGTCTCCGAGGTGGTCGACGCACGCTCCCCCAGTCATGTCTCCGAGGTGGTCCCCCAGTCATGTCTCCGAGGTGGTCGACGCACGCTCCCCCAGTCATGTCCAGGTGGTCTCTCCCCCAGTCATGTCTCCGAGGTGGTCGACGCACGCTCTCCCAGTCATGTCCCTGAGGCGGTCGACGCACCTGTCCACGTCCCTGAGGCGGTCGACGCACCTTCCTCAGTCTCTGAGGCGGTCGACGCCTGCTCTCCCCATCTCGTCTCCTAAGCGGTCTAAGGCATGGCAGGGCAGTCGACCGAGATCCTTCCTGAGCCGCTGCAACAGGAGCTGCAGTCCTCCGAGACCCTTTCCGAGCTGCTGCAGCAGGGGCTGCAGGCGGCCTGCTGCATAGTCACTGCCGACTACAGCAGAAGCTACAGTCTGCACCTCATTGCCTCCTGGTTGCTGCCACTGTGGCCCCGCTTCGTCGCCTCCTGGTCCTCAGCCGTTGCCGCGGCTGTCCGCCTCGTCGGCACCTCATCACCTCCTGTTCTCGGCCGCCACTGTGGCCATCCGCCTTGTTGCCTCCTGATTCCTGGCCGCTGCCGCAGAAGGAGCTGCAGCCAGTAGTGGATAAGATAAAACTATTTGATGGACATTTTAAGTGTCATTTACTTAATTTACTTCATTTACAAAATACTTTTGCCTTCCAAATTCTAGTCATTCTTGTGAGCAATCTGTCTGTTTTTAATTCCCTAGTAGTGCATCATTAAATGATGTAAACCTTTAGCTGTGCAGACTAAACATGACAATGTTAATACCAAATTATGACTGTTGAATGAGTAAGCATTTTGGATGTAGAATTACTGTTGGTGTTAAACTTATAAGTGTCTGCTACATTATATGGGGCTATGATTGTGCTGATGGTGGACTGGAACCAAACACTGCTTGGCCAGCAGAGCTACAAATATTCACTTATAATATGTAATAATAACTGTAATATGAACAATACTGATGCCAGCTTTAAAGGTATTTAGATGTTGGAACAAGCTGAGATGTCTGCAGGTGTAATGCAGCAGTTCAAAAATGTAACTCAAGGTTAGCTGCTTGACTCATTTAGCAGAAGACACACTGTAGACATTTATATTAGCCTTGACTTTGGTATCAAAAATCTTTTCACAATGTCTTTAATAGTTATATTATCAACCTTATTTGCTTTTGTTAAAATATACAATGAAATAAATGATTACATAAGATTTATTATAGAATAAGATATGTTGCTCTGGTTGTCCCTTGACATCACTGTTCAGGCAGTGGTGAGGAAGTTGCAGAGAACAGTAACCGCCATGCTTCCTCTGCATGTTGCCCTGCTCTGATAATTGTGCCTTGCATTGCAATTACTTTTGCCCCGGAGCTGCCAGGCAAGTGACACAAGTTGTTTTTCAAGCAGCTTCTTCGGACAGAGCAGAGCTGTAAATACTGTAATGTTTCTCTCTCCTGAGAGAGCTGAAGCATTGTTAGATATATTGTTCACACTTGCAATCTGGGAGCATCACAACACTATTTTTCACTTGGAGAACAAAATCTGATCTCTGGCTGTTGCTGCTTTATAGCACTTTTACCGGTCAACAAATTATGTAGCGGTGATGTGTACATTTTCAAATCAAGCTGCATTTATTTGGTGTGGTTGCATTTTAACTGAGGATACCTGATAGACACTGACAATTACAGCCTATCATTCTGAAGTCTGCAGTAAATAAAGACCCAGGTGCTGCTTTCACCACTCCGTCTGCTCCTTTGGATATAGGCTGCTCCCATCGCAGCCATTTAGGAAGAAATGGTTTCCCTCCTTCAGTTCTAACTGCAGGACATCCATGGTGTTACAACCTCGTTTCAACCCAATTTAGGGACACTGGCAAGACCAGACGTCGGCACCACAACTGCTAACGCCTTTTTTTGTTCAAATGCATTAATTTCTCTCCATGAGTTATCGTAATCTCCACTGCATCACTGCATATGTACCTCCAGGAACTGCTTTTGCCTGCTGAAAACACTTCTATGCTTAACTCGATATGCATTTTGACATGTATTTGACACAATCCTGCAAGGCAGAGGCAAAACAGTTCGTGAAGATTCCTTGTCAAACCAAATATTAAGTTAGTTCCCACTAAACAAAAAAAAAAAAGAAGTTATAAAACCATTCTAAAACTAATTTTTCTAAATGGGATACGACTGCAGTGTATGTCCCAGCTGTGAGCTTCAGCCCAAGGGCTTTTGGAGGGTAATTAAAGTCAAAACAGTACAAACAGCCTGACATGGCTTCACTGCCCCTCCAGTGTTTCAGTGGAGGCCCATTACAGCAGACTGCACTGCAACAAGCCGCTTCTTACTACTGCAGTCCTCTAATGAGGTTGGGGACCGTCAACAGGCTTCCCTGGTGCTTCGGTGTTTCGTCTGCCAGCTTGGGGTGCTTACTCCCTACCCACTGCCCTGCTCCTTCTGGGCCTGCCACACACTTTATACAGACTTGGTAGACCAACTAATCAAATAAGGCCATTTGCTGCCCTTTTTCAATGTCTTTTTTTTCTTTTTTTTTTTTAGATTGTAGCTGTTGATAAGAGGATTTGACAGTATAATAATTAGGAGCTTGACTGACCTTGTTAGCAAGCCTAAAGTAGGGTGCTGATTGTGTTACCGTGCTTTAATTAATTATTGTAGAAGCAGCAGCACTCCAGCACATTATAAACATGTCATTCTATCAACTCAAAAGATGTTCGAATATAAACTGAGCTGTGTATTACGACAGTCCACATCCTCTAGCCTACAATTACAGAAAACATTGGTACCTCAGACTATATGTACACTCTTAAACACAGATATTTAAAAATATTTAAATATCTGTGTTTAAACATAAGAAAAGAAATTAAACATTTTTTACTTGATTGAATAGATTTCAGTGGATGTTTACGAAGCTGTAGTCCAATGCAGTTGTCCATAGGTGGTCCAAGAAAAGCTTTATCATGTCTATTATTTATGAGAATTAGGGCCCGATCTTACACCTCCCGCTAGCTGCTACCCACTACCTGCAAATTGCTGATTTAGGAACCTCTGCCAACCGCTAATGCAATCTTCCGCTCCCTAAAGCTGCCACCCATTATTCCGACTCCCTTACTCACATTGTAGGCGCGGCAATGGGCGTGTCTCTTGCGCTTTCCACAATTTCAGTATCTTGCGATCGCGGGGTCAGGATAGAGGGTAGTGGGTGGTCTGACCACCCACTACCCTCTATCTTAAACCCGCGAGATACTGGTACAGCAAGATAACGAGTTTGTGGAAAACGCAACTGGCATGTGGATGCGTAAAAGAGCGAGTCCAAATCGCGTCATTGCGCGTCCACCCATGTCACATGTGGACTGCACAACCGGCTCTACCTCTCGATTATGCATCACTGTATTACTTGCATACGGTAATATTCTCTTAAGGGCAGAGGATGTCTGTACAGCTGTGGCATGATCTCATTCAGATGTTTGCTGTGGAGGAAACAAGAAGATCACAGAACACTGTTGTGGAGTTTCTTGTACTGTGCGCCTCCCTCTGACCCTCTCCTTGCGCTCGGAACACCAGCGATTAGCTCAGTGGTAGAAAGTAGATGTCATCATATGTGTTCCTCTGGCTCAATGCTCATCCAATGATCCGTTCTGCAGTATTTTAAAAAGCACCGCTCCCAGCGGCTGTGCGTCTTGGCGCAGTGAGCTTCCAGGAAAGCATTTCTTAACTAGAAAAGCACTCGGAGGGCGCAGACCTCCACCAAGCACAACAGTTCTCCTATATAGCGATTTACAGATTGCTTGAAGGGCTATTTCAACAAAAATCCATCCATAACTTTTTGAGTTATCTTGTACACAGACAGACAGACAGACAGACAAATGCCAGCAAAAAAAATCTCCTTGGCGGAGGTAAAAATATTTTTACACAGACAATCACCTGAAAGTCCCAGATAGTTGGTGCGCTCCCGGTAAACACGCTCAGGCAGAGCCGCGAGAACCGCCACGAGAGCCGCTGGGAGCGGCTATACGTCTTGTCGCAGCTGTGCACACAGCCGCTGCTGAGGATATGTTCAAGATAACTCAAAAGTTATGGATGGATTTTGATAAAAATTTTCAGGAGTTGTCAGAAAGGAAGAAATGATTTTATTTTGGGTGTGATCTAAAAGAAATCCTGGATTCTGGATCACTTTTAAATTTTCGATAACATTGCGCTGTTAAGGTTTAGTTGTTTCTTGAACCTTAAAGCAACCACAATGGAGACAGGAAGGGAGTTCTGGAATTTTAAGATTTTAATTATCTCAGAAGTAAAAAAGGAGGATTCGAGGGTTGGCAGCCAAACCAACAATCCAGGGGACGACGAAGGCAAGGAGGTGGCACTGGAATGGCTGGATCAGGCGTTTCTATGGGAAGATCTGGCGACGAGTCTTGTTGAATTGAACTGGGAGATTGAATTTAAATCAAATTGATCTTTCTACAGAGAGAAAGGCCACACTGCCTTTTATGATTTTTGAATTCATCACAACGTTTGTAAATAAATTCTTGGAACTAAGACAAAATACCACCAGATGATTTTGGTATTTTGTCTGCATGTGGAGAGCTCGGCTGAATCCCTGTTCAGTAAGCCGAGACTTTAGATGCCTTGTCTGGATGTTCTCTAGAAAGATGCTCCTGTAATCGCAACGGCTTCATGGCTTCATTGGAGAACAGCTGCTCACATAGCAGCACATTGGCAGATATACATTGCTTAGTGATGGCATAAATCCATAATTTGTGTAATTAACATTGTACTGCCAGCACGTTTTCTTGTTTTTCCACCATTTTTGATTGTACTGTAAATGTTTGTGATTAAATGTGATTATGTAGTCTTGATTGTATATGTTTTCATTAGTTGTTGAATGAAGCCCGTGATATGTGTTGGAAAGGGGTTTCTCTGCTGCTGTGTGTGTTTATGAGCGTTACTATGGCGACGGATCCCGCTCGGCTCGTCTGATTGTGACGTAGAGAGAACAGACGTAGAGAGACAGCAGCTGCAGCAGCTTTATTTTTTGAAAGGAAATCTGAGCACAACATTTTATTGAAACATAAATAGATTTGCACTATAAAAAAAAACCTTGGGAAACCATGGAAGTTTAGAATAGAGTTCTCAAGGTGTGGCTCTCCTTATTTGTGCCTGAGCTCCCCCCCCCCTTCCAGCGCCCCCCTAAACACCCCCCCCCCCCCCCCCCCCCCCCCCGGGGGGGGTAGTGCCGCCCCCGTTGAGAAACCCTAATCTAAGCAAAGAACATTAATTTCTCAGAAGCACCCGCAGGTGTATAATCCCAGTTGGTATCGGGGAATGAATCAGATCTCTGATCATGCAAGAGAGATGTCGTCATTGCTTTTATCATCATGTGGCGTAAACATGGAATCACACATGAAAATTAAAAAGAAGAAACACAAAATTCAAAGAGAATTAAAGAGATTGTAGTTAACTGTTAACCGTACTACAGAATAATCCAGAATAGACACATTGCATTTATTTGACACGTCCGAAACGTCCGCAGCTCCCAGATCCCCCAAATCTGCATCTCGAACCGCGTTCTTAAAACTCCTCCTGTCCTCCACTAACACCCCAAGTCTCTACCGCAGTAAACAACTAGGAGGTAAGCAAGCAGGAACGAGCTAACAGTGAAATGAGACAGAGTCAAACAAATAGAATCACTATTCATCAGCCCTAGTCCATTGATCGACGCAGCCATCGCATGGTACCAACCGCCGCTACGGTAACCTGGATCTCCTGAAAGGACAAGACAAACACTTACATGTTGCAAAGACCCGTGGCTGAGTAAATGAAACCCAAAAACAATACAATAACATGATTCATAATTGTGATCAACATAATTACGTAACTAATTAACTAACATTAGGTAACTAGCTAACTACTATACACATTCAACCCATGTCCACCGAAAACCCTTTAGGCCTTCAGGGTCAGGATCAGGAACTCCCACAGCATCAAGCAGGAACCCACCACACGATGTTAATGGCCGCATGGGTAGCCAGCCAACCACAGGAAGGGACCAATCGCTGTCGCTCTCAGCAGCTCACCTGCAAGTCAATCTGGGTTAGCACAACATTCAAATGCTAATAACCCAATGCAGTATCTGGACCTCCATCCTGGACAACCTGTAAAGAGTTTTACCTGATAAACACCTCAGATAACCCAACCTGGTGGTGGGTGTGCTGCCAGTCGCACAAATCCTCCCCTTTAAAACCTTTCACAGATCATCATCTAGGATCCCAATCTCTACAGACGAGTCAATGAGTCAATGGATCAATAATGTAAGCATCCTGAAAGAAAAGAAACCCATATACAGTTAGAGGAACTCGCCGCCACAGCCAGCTCCCAACCTGTAAATTAGAAGATCTCAACCAGGTAACAAACACAATAATAGAAACCACAGACGTAAAGCAAAACAACATCAAGCAGAGGCCAAGTGGTGGTGATCCTCAGACCAGGAGCCACCTAGGCTACACCTGCAAAGAACAACCATCAATACAAGCCAAACTCCTAAATCTGGCCAAAAGAAAAGAATCATTAAATCAAAAAAAAAAAATCATTGAATCACAAGAGCATAAGAAAAAAATTCAGTAACATAAAATAAACATCAAAATAACCAATAAGGAAACAAAACAAAAGGATAGTGCAGACAAAATCTTTTCAGTTGTCATAGACACGTCTAACCAGGACTGTTTCCAGCCTGGATTTGAGCATCGCCAGAGACGAAGCTTCACATCTTCATCTTAGGACCAGACCAGATTTCCATGAGCACAAAACTGAAACAAAATTCCACCTCGCATCCGCCGTCTCAAAGTCTATTCTTTGAGCAACCGAAAAGCCAGCGGAGAGACCTCAGGACTGGACCGGTACGGTTGCATGTCCTGGTTTCACCCGAACTCCAGCAGCTCACATCAGAATGCACAGCAGCTCACCTCCAGCTCATTCAGAGCCCAGTGAGCACAGTAGTCAAACCTGGTGGAGACAAACTCACAGATCAGACTTTCCAAATCTGGTCTAGACACCAGTCTCTTGACTCTGGCAATGTTCCCAGATGGAATAGGGAGGAGCTGTTAACATTATTGCCATAATAAACGCCGTCATTGTCATTATGACGTCAAGGCTGTCGACATTCAGTCCAGGTTCCAATAGTCCTCCACAATTCCTGATCAGAGTCATAAACCCCATAGAGAGGCTCAGGCGTCATCCACACAGTTCCCGACTGAGTTAAACTGATGGAGAACACAGGCGTGCATCTAACCCCTAGTAAACTCACATAATCCAGGCCTCAGCCCCACACCGTTAAGGTACAGGACAAGCCAACCACCATCACCATCACAGATCACAACAAAATAACACGTTTTCTTAGGTGTACTCAAAGAATTATCCTAATTTGATTTGATTTATCTCCACTCAATAAATAGTCACTGTTTTAAAGGAGCCTTTTTCTGAGCAAGAGGGAAAAGAAAAATGTCACGATTTGACAACATAGATAAAGGAGAAACGGATATTTAAACAGAGCTTTTAACACGATGAGAAAAAGACCTGTAATGAACAGAAATATTCAATTCTAACATGAACTAAGTCAAATTTCAACACATGGTGTCAGATTATACTAGAAGTACATAAAAGTAAATGCTTTAAAGAACTGTCCGTTTCCACTCAGCATGCCAGTTATATGAACACTCATGACATAGCTCCAGATTCAAGAAATGTCTGTCTGATCAGTTCCAAGGATGGATGTTTTCCTTGAATGTTGATGAAGCAACCACCCAAAAAATGGAAAAATACTGAATGCCATGGTTTGCTTTTTTAATGATGATCCATCTAGAGTAATAACATCTAATAATCTAATAACTGCCTCTGCAAATATGTTAAAGAGGAGATGAGTCAAGACCCAATGGAATGTATTTCCAATAACTTAATTTGCCATTTTTCTGAGCAAAAATGGAAAAGTTGCAATTTATGTTTTTTTTATACAAATTGCCATTTATTGAATGAAATAGTTGCTAAATTAATCAGATTAATTGGCTTGACTGAGTTTCACATGTTTTCACTTATAACTTGATAACCTTTACTTTCTAAAGTTCACATTTAAATTGCAGGCCATCTTGTATATTACCAAGCACAATGCCAAAAAGTTGCCAATAATGTGTATGCATTGGGTCCACTGCACCCCCGGAAAAAAGTTCAGGCTCAGTAATTTGAAACATTATTGGACATGGAAAAGAAAGAAAAAAGAGAGTGGGTTCAAGGTGATAGGGTATGAATTGGAATGAATAAAATGGATAACATGGTAAGAATTAACCTGCTATAGCTGCTGATTTGGTTGGTTCAGGAAATTTTTAATGGGACATGTCTGTTGTTTAAATTTTCACTATTAAAGTTAGAAATTAGTAGTGAGTTCAGGTGAGGCAATAATAAAACACTTAACAAACACTTGACTGGACAATCGAACAGAGAATGCAAGTGGGTTTAATCTCCAGTTGGTCATTACCAACATCACAGAAAGGCAGGATGATTGAAAATGACAAATTGCCAGTAGGAAACAGTTAAACATCACATGAAAACATCACATGAAAACATCAGAACCTTGGGATAAGTTTTCTAAACGCCTACGTGTCAAAATTTAGCAGACTTGGTGGAGCCAGAACGATAACAGAAACTCTGGCCTTCAATCTCAGAAGTCGAAGTCATGGACTTATGAACCAACCTTATATAATAAGGACCCAAAATGCAGTTTTAATATTACATCGGCGTGAATAAATTGATGAGTTAATGCGATAATAACGCATTAACTTGCCCAGCCCTAACATATATAATATATATATAGTTATATATAAACTGAAGAGATACTCCATACTTTTAGTTATTGTTTGGAAAGTTGTGCTGATTTAGACCTAGATGATAGAGTGGACAAGCAGTACTAAAACAAAAGTTTAACAGGTTTAAAGGTACTGTGACTAAACACACTGATATAGAGGATGATATCAAAAAGGAAACAAAGTAATCAACAACTACAAGTACTTTTAAAGATGCTTTTTTTTTCATCATACTCATATAACATGTTAATTTCAGTCATTATTTCCAGTTTATGTAACAATGAGAACAGCACAGTATTTCAGGGTCTTCCACACATCACAGTAGATGCTTGAGCCAGTTGTTTTTTTTTTTTTTTTTTTTTGTTGTTGTTTTTTTGTCTTTAAAAGCTTCTACTTCTGGACTTAGACTTTTCTGCATCAAATATATGGCAAATCTTTTTTTCATTTTTATTCTTCTCTTATAAGAACCCATACAGTGCACCCCATCACCCTCATCACAACAAGTGAGGGCCCTTCCCTGCTTCCTCCAAATCTCAAATTGAAGAGTGTTGTTTATAACCCCAATTCCAAAAGTTGGGATGCTGTGTAAACCCATATTTTATTCCTAATAGAACGTAAAGATAATATAAAATGTTGAAACTTAGACATTTTACTATCTCATGGAAAATGTTCAGCTCATTTTGACTTTGATGGCAGCATCTCAAAGTAGTTGCAAAGTGAGCAGCAGAAGGCTGGAAAAATAATTGGTGCAAATCAAAAACAAATGGAGGAGTGTTTGACAACTAATTAGGTTAATTGGCAACAAGTCAGCAACATGACTGGTTACAAAAGGAGTATTTTAGATATGCAGAGCCTCACAGTGTGACAAACAGATTTTTATTTTCTGTAGTTTGTTGTGCTGTTTTGACCCCCTCCCCCCTTTTTGTCTTTTCTTTCTCTATGTTTGCAGGCCAGAGTTTCCTGAGTTTCATGCTGACTTGCAGTTCCATCCTCTGTCCATCCCAGCGTTTACCTCCACCTGTGTGTAGATGTGCCAGCTGACGTGGTGACCGGTGATGTAGTCCTCTGACCATCTCACCTCAGTGCTGCTACCTGCCTCTGTTTATATAGTCATTTCATTCAGTCATTTGCTCTCCTCTCTCTGTCCTCCATCCTCTCTCTGTCCTGTCTCTCCTCTTTTCTTTCTTTACCTGGCTGGCCTTCAGCAGGAAGGTCCCCCCATATAAGCCAGGTCCTCCTCAAGGTTTTTTCCCCATAAAGTGGAGTTTTTTCTTGCCACTGTTTGGCTTAAAAGTTGTTTTCTCCCTTTGTGGGAGTTTTTTTTACTTGCCATTATCCTTGATTTGCTCTGGGTCTCTGTAAAGCGCCTAGAGACAATTGACATTGTAACAGACGCTATACAATAAAATTGAATTGAATTTAATTGAAACTATGTATAAAAATTGTGGAACAATTTCAAAAAAATATTCTTCAACATAAAATTGCAAAGACTGAAGATCCAATCCAATCATCAAAAGATTCTGAGAATCAGGAGAAGTGTCTATGAGCAATGGACATGGCTGAAGGTCAAAAATGGACCTTCAGGCCTTCAGATCACACTGCGTTAAAAACAGGCATGATTCTTTAACGTACATCACAGCATGAGTTCAGGAACACTTTCAGTTCATCTAAAATGGTATGAGGCAAAATGGGAACTGCTCTGTGGTCAGTAGCCTCAACTATTGATCTATTCAAACCACCTTCAGGACTGCACTGTCTCTCAAGTTGTGTCAAGTTTTTTTTTTTTTGGTTGTGGCACAACTAGAAATTGAGGGAAAAAGGGCAGCAGTCTTGAAAAAGCAGCTTATAAAAGTCAGACACTGGAAATTTTACAAATAAAAATCTAATTGGTCACTTTTTATTTATTTTTAATTTTTGTGGCACTAGTGGCCTTTATTCACAGTGAAGGAGGAAATGAAAGGGGGCAGGGAGAACGGGGAAGACATGCAAAAAAATCAGAGGCTGGGAGTCGAACCCACGACCGCTGAATTGAGGACCAGAGCTTCTGTACATGGGCCACCTGCCCTAACCACAGCAAAAAGAAAAACAACTGAAAAGAACATAAAGCTAATTAATTTATACGCAAATAATTATAGGAACTTAAAATGCTATATTTTAAAGCTTTTATTTCAGAGAACACTGTCTCTATCTTGGTTAAGAGCCTTGAATATCTCAGCCAGCATCTGTAAAAGTGGTCAGTATAGGCAGAGGCGTGAATTGTATGCTTGGTCTCACCCTGCAGAGCGATAGATGCCAAATTGGGAGGCTGGTGGCAGATGGTGTGGGGTGTGAGATTCGACTAGACTTTGACACATGGCAGGCGGCTGTGCTGGTGTGAAACCACTTTGGGTGAGAGCGGAGTTCAGAGCTCTTCTCTATGAGACTTGGCATCAGCAGTGAGGGGGGGGGGTAGATTTACATATGTGTGTTTGCATCACCAACTCAGCTTCAAACTGTGTTTCTCAAGCACCTTGGGAGAAGAATGCTAAATGCAACAACTGTTTTTCTCCCTCTTAAAATAATATGAGCAGTCAGCAGAGAGTACTGTATGCTTTTTATACTGCATCTCTCCCTCTGGACTGAGCTCCGTGTGCCAGGAGTTTATATATAACAGGATGAATAACTAAGTTATCACTGACCAGGCCTACTTTGCATATGGCTGTGCTGGGAAAATAGACTTTTTTATGTTATTGCTGCAATAAAGTAAGATGATACTGCTGCAGGAGTTCATTAATGAAAATCCTACTCTGTAACTTTTGAAGAAATATGATGTATTTTATATTTACAGAAGCACATTGGAACAACTGTATCTTTACTGGTACAATTAAGGAAAAGATCCTTGTTCAAGGGCATAAATAAAAGTGGCTTTTTAGATTTACCTCCCTGGTACTAAATCACCATGTGACTGGCCCTGTGTAAAATCCACTGTTGACACTATTACAAAAAAAAAAAAATATATATATATATATATATATATATATATATATATATATATATATATATATATATATATATATATATATATATATATATATATATAATGGACATGTTATTTACAAGGTGAGCTCAAAGTCAAGAAGAGCTTGAAAAGAATATTGAATGAATTTTTTTAATTCATTTTTTATTTTTTGGGGGGGTATTTTTCTCAGCCCCTCTTTGCCTCAGCAGGTACGCATGAATACATTGACTTCGGATCTTTGATCCACTTGATTACATTGACACGTGTCACTTTTGTGTCAGGGGATCTGGGTTTTAAAAAGTAAAAAATAATAAAATCAACCTTTTGAACATTGTAATAATGCAGATATACATCAATCAGAATGTTAAAATTGGGTTTCAGGGACGCTCCGATGTGTGCTGGTTCAGGTCTGTAATAACAAATGTAACCAGAGGAGGGTGACAGAGAAAACAGATGTCAAAGAGAAGCAGTATTTCTGAAGGGGGGGAGAGAAGTAGTTTTTCATTGTACCAACAGAGGGGGAAAGAGGACTGCCAGAGAAGCAAGCTCAGAGAGGAGAGTGTCTTTATTCTGGAATATTTTCAGTGGATCTTAACTTATGAATTATTTTGTGCCACTTACTGTAACAATATCAGAGGATATATTTTCAAAACCCCAAAATATTAGAATTTGATGCCCTTTAAACATTCTAATCATGATAAATAAAGTGGATAATGAACAATAATCACAGATCTTTTCACTGGGTCAAGGTCACATTGTGTCACGTATCATTGACGCTGGGGGAAATGTGAAATGCTTATCAAAGCAGAGTTGCTTGTTAGAGCAGCCAATCAACCTTCAATACACCAGAACACATGACAAGTTTTTTTTTTTTTTTTTTCATGACAACCACAAGACGTCACATCTCTGGAACCTCAACGTCAAAAACCATTATAAAAGATGTGTGATAACTGCTGAAATTGTCCCTAATTTCCAGTTCAACAATCATTTTGTGAGTAGCGTTTTTCTCTTTCTCAAATGCAGCTTTCTGACTTTTGAAAACATTTATTTAAGTCACATTTTGAAGGCTTCCGCCTCTTATCGAGAACGTGACAGAATAATTAAAAATAATAAGATGCTTGTTGTAATGGGCACAGTGTGGGTGCCAACCATCATCAGGGTCTCCGTGTCACTAAAAGATGCAAGGGAGCCAGTTCCTGTAAAATAACCGAAGTGATAAAAGATTTTCTCAGGGAATCAACCTGAAAAGTTCTTTGTGTTTATTAATGGCTTAGATTGGAACTGTAATGAGTGGAAGTAGTTGTTATCCCAAAAGGGACACATTAGTGGATAATTGGCTGTTCACTTCAGCAGTCAGATCATGACACTGTTTTTATGAAGTCTGCAAAAAAAAGACACAATAGTGTGGCTGATCAGTGAGTGTTTATGCGCTCAGAGTTTTCAGTCAAAGATTATTGACTAAAATGATTTGACTGAAGATGTACTGCATTGGTACATTAATAAATGTATGACCATAAAGCCACTTACTTTGAGTTTTAAGCAAAAGATTTAACAATTTTGCCACTAATTGTATTTCTAATCTGACATTTTAGCAAGTCCAAATAAGTGTTTACCACAAAAAACAATAGCAAAATGTTGTATGCTCAAAGAATGAAATTTCTGTTTCCTTTTTTTTTTCTGTTAAACTTTGGAGTTAATAAAGCTGTATATCATCTGCATAGTTTTCTTCCTAGATAGCTAGCTAACACTAGCTGGGTTTTGTCTGATAATTAGGCAACATTATTTTAGAGAGAAGGTCAGAGAGCCCAGACTGAGATGGTTTGGACATGTACGGAGGAGGGGGAGTGAATATATCTGTAGATGGGTGATGGAGTTGGAACTGCCAGGCAGGAGGTGTAGACATAGACCAAAGAAGAGATTTGTGGATGCTGTGAGCGAAGAGGATGCAGAGGATATGGACAGAAGATAGGGTTAGATCGGGGAATAGTGACCTCTGAAGGGACCTACCGAAAGGAAAAGAGGGAGAATAAGATTGGTCTACAGTGTTTATGTGCAACAATGTTTGGCTGAAGTTCAGCAAATTTAATGAAAGTATAATTATAGTTTAATTTCTGTGTTGTGTTTAATTATAGAGGTGTAACAACAAGTAGGCTTGAATCAGTACCTATACAGTTGTAGTTACTCTAACAAATTAGAGCTAGATAGATTAAAAAAAAATGCTGTTATTGTCTTTGATGACTAGAAGGAGATTCTGGCCAGAATTTACATAACAGAAAATTTGAAATTGTACTTTTGACAGATAGAAATATGCAAGTGATCAAAACAGTAATAATAAGGCTTCAATTATGTTCGTTTCCCAGGAACAGCAATAATGTTCCTGGGTTAATTCGACCCAGGGGCATGTTTGATCATCCAAAAGTGTCTAAAAGCTAAACATTCCCAATACACACTGTTTATATCTCATTATTAAATCCATTCACTAACTATTTCAATCAACATTTGGTGCATTGTTACTCTTTACCTCTCACAGATCATGGTTCAATAAAATTAATTTACTCGTTTTTTTATTTTTTATTTTAATTTTTAAATCTGCATTGGAAAGATCCATCTATAAAATACAATAGTTCAATCTGACCTTGACTTTTTTTGTAATTATACTATATTTTCAACTTTTCTTTTTGGGGTGATGTTAATAAATTAACATGAGAAAATCTTATCTTCAGGGTCAAAGTGACCAGCTGAATTAAAATCAAAATTGACTGGATTTACAATGAAAGAAAACTTAAGAATTGTTTTTGAACCAGAAATGGACAAAAATAAAAAAAATAATAACAGATTAACAATATCAACATGGTGTGTTTATATGTGTGTCTGTGAGTCTCCACAGCACACAAGTGACACGTCATCACATTGTGACAGTAAATACTATGTAATGTGTTGACCAGGGGTCTGTGGTAATCTAAATAGAGAAATGGCAAAGAGGTATTGTGGTGGGCTGACTTCATCAGAGCATCATCAGAACACAAAGAGGAGCAACAGAAACTGGATCACTGGGAAATAAAAGTCTGCTCTTGTGTGACTGTGAAAGTGTCGAAGGTCACGACTCCAAGATGATACCATCAAAGTCCTCCTTTATTTTGCTTGATGAGGAAGAGATGTTGCATTTCCAGAGCTGCCTCAGGGCATGTTGATGTCATTGGGCTGCCAGACATAATGATGGGAAAGTCTCGGTGCTGCTGAGGGCTGCAGGCTCTGATGAATGGACTCTGCCGGTGGATTCATCAGGTCTTTCAATGAAACTGGTCAAGGCACATATAATTGACAGAAAATGCATTAGCGTTCTCTGAGATCAAGTGACTCGATATATGTTCTGGAATATCCTGTGCCAGTAATAGAGGCATCCAGTCTTCAGTAAATTCATTTGGATATTCATTAGTGCCAGTGTGATCGTGATAGGCTTTTCCATGAATCTGGGGGTGGGTTCAGTGGTGGTGCTGCTGTTTACCATTCGTGGACCACCTTTGAATCCTCAGAGACAAAACTGAGATGCAATGCATCTTCTTCAAAGCAACTTCTTCAAGGTATTTTTAGAAGCTCATGCAAATCATTGCAGGGTGTATGTGTGTACATTTGTGTGTGCGTATATGTGTGTGTGTGTGTGTGCCTGTTTGTCTTTTGAGAACTTTATTGCCTGGCATCAGCAAAGGTTTTATGACCATCCCATGCCTCTTTTGACTCTAGCACAGGGAGGGGGTTCCAACTTTTGTGCTCTATCCGGATTATACTTCATTTGAGATTTACAATAGCCACATTAGGAGCATTTAAATGGAGCCCCAAGTTTTCAACCTTCGAACTGGTGACAGGTCACAGATGCACGGGGGTTGTTAACTAACCAGTGCCTGATAAAAGAAGAAACAGGATGAGAGACTCATGAATCCTTATACGAGTAGTGCTCCCAACCTACTACTGACTGCTGCCAGACAACATTTAATGAGATGCTGACAGATTACTAATTGACCTCCTAGATTCCATGTAGCCTATATCGCTATGGCAACTAAACCAGCCATTTCTTTTCACACTCAAAGGAACAGGAAAAAGTTTTTCTTTTTCTTTCTTTTTTTTAAAGGCTCCATTCATTCTGCTCCTTTGTTCTCTGAATAATGGACTGATGATTACATTTCCATTCCTTGCTTATTTGAAATTCTTAATTGCTAACGTTATGAAAGAAATAATAGGGTTCAATCAATGCATGAGAGGATTAAATAGATTATATCTGTTAGCGGCATGACTATTAATGTGTGAAATGTACAAGGTGGGATTGTGAAAGCGAGGCAGTATGGGGGTTAGGCCATTAAAGGGGACAGAGTCGGAGCAGGGAGGAGGAAGAGCAGCTGAGCTTGTAAGAGCGTCTGGCTCCCTGCTGACACCACCATGGCCCTCTCTGTTCCTTGTCAAAGTGACATGAACCAGTCCTGAATCACTGCTGCAGGCCTCCTGATGGGGAGACTGTGAATCCCTTCTCCTTCTGTGACAACCACCCCCCCAAACCCCCCGATGAGTAACAAGATCCAGGATGACTAACCCTGACAAGATGTGGAGGACATGTAAATTCCAACAAATCATGCTGCAGACACAAGCTGCTATAAACATATTTTGGATGGGATTTGGCCCTACTGAACTGGGTTGTTTATAACATGCATTTCATTTCCTGTTAACATTAGTGCAAACCTGAATTCTAACAAAACAGATCTGATTTAGAGTCTTGGAACAACCTGTTGTGGTTTATGAACAATTTCAAAGACTTGCATAATTATAGTCTGTTGTTATGAAAATTATGATAAATCAATATTTGGGAAATGGGGGTCATGTTTTATGGATTCATGATATTTAAAGTAGTACAGGCTCTGATTTTCCTTTTTGTCCCAAATCAATTCAATTCAATTCAATTCAGTTTTATTTGTATAGCGTCTGTTACAATGCCAATTGTCTCCAGGCGCTTTACAGAGACCCAGATCATGACCCCCGAGCAAATATCATTAACTAAAATTATAATATTAAATCCAAATCAAAGTAATGGCAAAAAAAAAAACCTTTAAGCCAAATAGTGGCAAGGAAAAACTCCACTTTAAGAGGAAGAAACCTTGAGCAGGACCTGGATCATACGGAGGGACCTTCCTGATGAAGACCAGCCGGGTAAAGAAGGAAAAGAGAGGGGACAGAGGACAGAAGGAGGATGGAGGACAGAGAGAGGAAAGCACCTGAATGACTAAATGAAATGGCTATATAAACAGTAGCAGGTAGCAAATCAAAGGAGCATAATCAAGTGAATCATTATCTGGTGTCAAAACCTCATCTGAGCACTTAAATGATAATTGAATGTGTTTATCATGTGAAGTTCCTAAAAATAGAAAACAAAACAGGAAACGTGCCTCAACATATTCAAATTCACATGACAGCCCTCTGTAGCTACTGAATTTTAAGAAGAATAGATCAGTAACCGTTGAATAAAAATGTTGCATTTTAAAATTACTTGACAGCAACGTGATCATTAATAATTTTTCTGTGTAATATTTAATGTAATGTGTTTTGAGTTTCGGGTGCTATAGGAAAAAGTAAATCCTAGAGCATGTCTGAAGAACTTCAATATCCATATCAGTTTCTTTTAGCTGTTTAATTATCACAGCAGAGAATAAAAATAATTGTGAGAATTTCCTAATTAATGGGAAACTGTGAATACAACTAAAAAAAACAAGATGGATTATTTCTATTGATTTCCATTGTTTCTTTTTAATTAGCCCCAGGGTTTAAGACTTGATTGGCTGGATCTCTGTATCTAATTTTATTGATTTGTTAGTGGACCCCTTTTAGAGCCACTTTTCTGGTTATTACCCCTCCTCCAACTCCCCTGTGGGCAGTGTTTGCCCTGCTACCAAACATGTAATCGACCACTCCAATGGCTCCCCAAGACACTTAGTTGAAACAGACAAAATAACACCCCTGTTATCTCATGGGTCTAATTCTATTAGCTTCTTATGCAGCTCCCCAGAGAGAGGCAAGCAGCTGTGAACCAAGTTGTAACACCAGCGCGACATTCATACCTTCACATTTCATCTGGGAATGATCACACTGCTTCTGGGGCTGTTCCCATTGTAGTGAATCTGCTGTAAGACATCTTCCTTATCAAAGTTTAGCCAAAGCATCCACTTCTACAATGATGAATTAATATTCAAACATTTCTGCGGGTACATGTGAGCCCCCACTTGTCTTTGAAGAGATGTCGACCCATCAGCCTGAGTACAAGAGGACAGGCAATTATTTGCATGATCACACAGTCATTGTGTTGCATCCAACCACAGAGAAATCTAATTATCTCATGGTAAATTCTTTCACAAGAGAAAAGTAGCAACTCTGGCCCATCCTCATTTGCTGTAGTGCTTTCACCTCATGTCATCCTGCTTATTCAGATGCATCTTTAAAGCTCAGTGTGAAATTAAAATTCAAAAGCAGGTATTTCCTCGGTGGGATTAATACTTTATGTATTAATTTAAGTGGCCTGGCCATCTTATTTTATGTTGATTTGTTGTTTTTTTTTTTTTTTTTTTAAGCAATAAAGGATATTCGATTTGGAGTGTGGACCCTGATCTTCTAAGGAGTCAAGCATCCCACCCTGGTGGACTCATAAACGCTAAGCTGCAACAGACAAACACACTAATGCATTCTTTTTTAAACCACATATGCTTGCATCCACTGATAACACTCAATATTTAACAACTGTTATACTACTGCAGAAATGGAGAGAAAAATCACATTACATATTTCTGTCTGTTAAAAGATTGATGGCTGTTTGGCATCGGTCTCCCATCTGAGCTCAAATTTCATACCAGTAATATTTGGATTGCTATGGAAACAGCTTTTATACTGACAAGTCCCCCTCCCCAACTCACCTCCTGCATTCACCCAGACACCATGGAATCTTCCAGTCTTTATTAGATGAGAGGATGCTCCTCGTCTCTCTCATAAGGAGGAAACGTTTCCACGAAGACATATAATGAAGCTCCACTAACAGAGCAATGCTATCTCTCTGGGGAAAGCACCTACACAAAGAGCAACGTTCCACTGGAAAACCGTCCTCTCCCAACCTGTCTCTAATATTAATTACAAACCAAAAGCAGTGCCTCTAGTGCTTACTGTGCAAGGCTGGGAGGGAAGCTACAGATGTTGTTCACATTTTTGTATTTTAGAAAATTAGATGTTATTTCTGTATCCTTATCTCTTTGCAGATTGTAGTGGTCGAAGCTGGGAGACAACCATCATGCAATAAATCACAGTTTGCCTTGATGATAACACAGGATGTGCTCAGTTGCAGACACCACTGTGTCAACTCCTTAAATAATTCCTGCAAAATAGCATAGAACATTCAGTAAACGGCAGTAGCACTGAGAGCCTTTAGTTACTTCATGTAGGAGAATATTAATTTGTGCTTCGTAATAGTCTTATTTCATCCAAAGCAAAATAATAAATATATATTAATATTGTTAAAAATGATACATTCAGATAGAAAACATAAAACAACTTCAAAACCTATATTTAAAACCTAACAATTAGATAAAATGTAAAGACTTCAATACTTAAATTGAATTTGATGTCAATCAGTATTTTTGGAGCTAATGCAGTTTCAGGCTTAAAAAAAAGCTACATATTCCTGGTTTTGGAAGTTTTAGCCATAGAGCAAGCTGACAAGCAGATGGCATGCTGGGAACATTGGTGACTTGTGTTTGCCTTGTCCTTTTAATGCGTAATGCTCTGTTGGCTCTATCAGATCAACGCTCTTTTTAGCCGCTGCGCTCTCTAAGAGGTCAACATGTTGAATGAGCTTCCAATTTGGCAGTGAGTGAAATTACTCTGATTGGCTACTGAATAGAGTGAAAGAGTTGTTAAAGTAACTCTCTCAGTGTCCTGAATAACTCTAATACCTGTAACTCAAATGTTAATGTAATATTACTGCAAATGTCATTTTACAGTGTTAAAATCAATCCATTATCTATACCCATTTAATCCTATGTAGGGTCACAGGGGATCTGCTGGAGTCTATTCCAGCTCTCTTTGAGTGAAGATGTTTCATAAAATATCAAATGTAAACATCTCAACTTCATCAAGTCAAGATGGACACAGAACTGAGACAGACCACGATAGTCAGCTTTAAACAGGTGTGCCACTGGAGGACTAGTTTAGCCAAGTTTGATGCATATCAGACATGATATAAAGGATATAAAGGATATATATATATATATATATCAGAAACAAGGATAAACTGTACAGATAGAATATAACAAATGTGACGCTGAAATAAATGAATGTGTTAAATCCTTTGAAAGGGTCTATGAATTGCGCTTTAGATAAATAAAACACTGCACAGTATTGTAATGAGCTCTTGGCAACACAATCCATCTTAATTTTTGATGAAAGCCTATAGGCTGACTGGTATAGAGCAGCAAGGCAGCCACAGCCGTGCATATTTACTTCCAGCTCATTTATTCTCATTATGCAGTCCTGCAGACTGCAATAAGGGAATTTCTGCCCCACAGTGATATTCAGAGTGATATTCCATGATACACATGGAGAGAGTGGAGGAGAGAGAGAGAGAGAAAGAGAGAGAGAGATGGGGAAACATGTCAGGAAAAACAAGACGGAAGCAGTGGGGGTTGCATTCAGTCATGCTCTGCCCATGAACTTTGACACCTTTGACAGAGGTACCCTCTGTTTTCAGACACTATGTTGACAGCACCAGCTCATTCTTTTCCTCTCGTTCAGTATCTGTTGGAAATTTCACATTCGTTGTCACATAATGAGGCCCTGCTCCTTCTAACTGGCGCGGTGTCATGATTCCATGACTTGGTTTGACTTGTGTGGATTCATTAGGGTTTAAATTGGCAACAGCACCTGAAAAAGCTATAGTGTGAACATGTATTATTATTGTGTGTACGTGTTCATATGCTTGTTCAACCATATTTGATACTGTGACATAACTGGATTTATTAATGTCAGTTCTTCATTAACTGTATAGTCTCACCTCACTTAAATTAATTAAAACACCAGTTCCGTAAAGTTGGGATGCTGTTAAAAAAAAAAGAAAACAAAAAGAGAATGCAATGATTTCCCACAAACCTGTAGTTTAGCATCTCACGCTCAGCAGCATGCTATCGCTACACTCAGTGACTAGACACCGTCGATGTAACATTTCTCTTTATACAGTACAATTTTATATTCATTTTGTATATGCTCCGATTTACGACCAATCTGACATACGACTGGTTTGTCGGAACCGATATAAGTCTTGGGATCACCCTAAGGGGGTTAATGGATTTGGCTAGAGAGAGGGTGGTCTGGGTTTCTCTGCTTAGGCTGCTGCTCCCACGACCCAAACTTAGATAAGCGCATGTTAATGGATGGAACAGTTCCTCAGTTTAAACATTTCATGTATTTTCTATGTTCTATTTAGAATAATACATGGGTTTATGAGAACTGCAAATCTCTGCATTGACTTTAATTTAAATTTTACACAGTTATCCTACATTGTCTAATTTAGGTCATAGTGGGCTCAGTTTTTGAAGTAGTATACAGTCAAAAATATCACCATAAACTACAGGTCGTAATGAATCAAACATGTCCTTTTTGTGGGGAGATAGAGTTCAACAGTATCACTCACTCGGTAAGATGCTAGATGTAGTCTACCTACAATTAAACCAAGTAATACATTTGTAGCTGCATAGATCTCTGCATACATATATTACATATATTCTCCTGCATCTCCCAGTACTGCTCGTTTCTGTCAATTCAATGTGCAGTATCTAAGTCTGATAACTGCTTCAGAATAAAGGTGAGGCTTTCATTCCACCAATTAAATGATTTTTATAATGAAACAGTGGCAGAAAGAAAAGTATTTTCTTTACATAGGCAGAGTAATTACAGGATGTAAACAGAAAATGAAACTGATGGAAATGTCAACCAATTATATTGCAGACTCATTATTGGCCTTGAAATTTCATCAAATTTAATTGAGTTGACCAAACAAAGAAAACTTTTGTGTTACATTATAATTCCAGTATTTCTCAGTATTTTCCAAAAAGTATCTCAGACTTAGATGTGAGCTACTTACATTAAGTGGAAAAAAGGGGAAGCAGATGTTCCACCAAATCTGATTAGATTTGATAAAAGCACTCACCATAACAGGAAGCATCCCGTTAAGATATCATTTTACATTTATCACTCAGTCAAACTATTTTGTAATCCGTTCAGTGCAGTTATGAAACCCTAACTTAGGTTATTTGAATCCAAGTCAGTCTGTTCATTTCTCTTATTTATGTAACACGGAGTTCTTAACATTTATTCTTCGGTGCTACTGGATGAAGTTGAATCCAAGACGGGAAAAACGCACAAAAAAGTTCTGTATGTCATTTTTCACGCTCGTTCGGATGTGCTAAAAGTGAAATAAATGTGAGAATGTGCGATGCTCCACTTACATATTATAGCTGCCATATGCACTTTTCTGAGGTTTTCTCCATTGGTGACACTTGGAGGCAATGTGCAGTTCCAAACATTAGGAATCATTTCCTCAAGTAATTGTATACCACCACATGTGAAAGTATAGTGTCAATTCAGTGGCATGTAAAATCTGACAACCAAAGCCCTGAATCAGAGAAGGAAAACCAAGAAATTCAATTCTGTAAACAAGAGCGCCATCTTAGACACTCTTTTCAAAATTGAAAGCGAGAGAAGCTCATCCCAGAAGACAGTTGGAAAATTGACATGTTTTTAGAACTAATAGTGAGAAAAGAAAAGTGTAACCAAGAAAGATGATTGCACTCTCATTTACAGAATTTGATTCTGAGTTTTCCATCTCTGATTTAAGGCTTTGGTTGTCTGATTTTGGATTGAGATTCACAACATACATGGTGCTGAATTGACACCATATAAAAGGCATCACTAATTTTTCAATCATTAAATAATTTATCTAATGTAGACACAAGCTTTATAATAAAAATGTCTCAATAAACCAATTATTCAGATCATATAAAATAATGTGCAGCCAATAGTTTATGACCCTGGCAGCTTTAGCAGAATGAGAAAGGAACAGGTTTTTAATAACCACAGTGATTTTTTTTTTTTTTTGGCCCATGATGATCATTGCTGTCAGCCTTTTCAGAGCTGTCCTCTTGGACCCCTGCTGAGGTGGGAACATGACATGACCCGTTCCTTTACAGGTGGTGACAACACCGGGTTTGTGATCAGCTGCCAACTGAACATGACTTTCCGTATGTTAATAGGAAGAATTTTCATTCCATAAAGGAGCTCCTGTATTGCTCTGATAAGTGTGTCCACATCGTGCCACCACAACGTGGTGCAAATAGCATGAAATAATCGAGCTTAGATCCACCAACTTTTCTGGCACACGGCTTTGCTTCACCTCCACCTTTTTGACTTTTTTTGTTTTTTTTTTTATGTCATTAACAGTGTGGTTTTCAGATCCCACCACAGACTCCCACTATTTTTTTTCTTTTACTATTTATGATAGAAGACAAAGTACAAAATGATATATTTTTCCTGGCCTAAACTTCAGACAGGACTGTCTCGAGTTCACATGGTGTTAAATTTCTTTTTTTAATTGCCTTTTGCCATTTTCTTTGCCTGGATGAGCAGGTTGCTCGTGCCTGTTTCAACTTATTATCATATTCAAATTGGTCCATTTGAGGGAAAAAGACAGGACAGGTGCTTGTGCATGTGCATGTGTGCTCAATTTCATGTTGATTGTGATGCGGTAATAAAATGTGTGTGGATTTGCTTGCATCTGAGGTTTAGTGCATCTGAATTGTTTTCTGCATACGGACATTTCCGTGCAAAGATTTAGAATGAAATTTCAATTCAATTCTATTCAATTTTATTTTATTTGTATAGCGTCTGTTACAATGCCAAGTTGTCTCTAAGCGCTTTACAGAGACAAAGAGCATGACCTCCGAGCAAATATTATGAATTTAAGTTATATCATTAAATCCTCATAAAACAAAAGGCAAGTAAAAAACTCCCAAACCTGTAGGAAAAAAAAATCTTTAAGCCAAACAGTGGCAAGGAAAAACTCCACTTTAAGAGGAAGAAACCTTGAGCAGGACCTGGATCATATGGGGGGACCTTTCTGCTGAAGACCAGCCGGGTAGAGAAAGAAAAGACGGGAGACAGGACAGAGAGAGGAAATCCACACAAGTCTGGTTCAGAACCATGTGGTAACTAACTTTGTGATCATTAGCCTTGTTGGGGCCATGGTGCATTTTTTTTAAATGTTAACTTTTTATTGTGGTTTTATGACATTGTTGTATTTGCATTTGAATACTGTCATTATTGTAAACCCTAATGTGTACTATTTTTGTTTGTCAAGGACTACAGATGGAAATTAGCTTGTGGCTAACTCTGGTTGCAGCCATCTTTTTAATGTACCTGCACATTGTCCTTTAAATAAATAAATATAAATGTGTTTTCCATGTGTAAATGCTTCTGGAGAGTCCTGCTGCCAACTCTCATGTTTTTACGGTATTAGGAAGGTAGGCTGTCAGAAAGTGTCATCATAGCCACATTAACAATTACAAAACAGCTTTTGTAAACACAAACTATTTTCTCCCATGAGCCAGCCAACAAATGTTCTTTGAATCCTGCCATTGACATGAAACATATATTGAGAACAGATAAGTAGACTGCAATTGTGTAATCTAAAAAAAAAAAAAGAAAAAAAAAGATTGCACAGGATTGTGTCCATGCTGTAGCTCATCACACCTGTGTGGCAGGTGTGTCCTCACGGTGACAGCCAGTCATAAATATTATGAGAGGAGAAGATGAATGAAGCCATGACCATGGGGAGCTTTTCAGCATTTGTTGCAAAGGTGGGAGACTCTCTCTTGCTTTTGTTATTTTCTAGTTAGAAACCCCCCCCCCCCTTTTTTTTTCTTTTTTTTACCTGATTCCCACTTTATTGGATAGATTGATTTTTTTTGCTGACCTTTCCTGCTCGCTCCACTGATGCAAAGAGTTCTTAATGATCTTGTGCTGTCAGAGGTGCTGGAATCACAGATCCCCACAGACACCATTAGTCTACAGTACATGGGCTGGCATTATGATGAAAGGAGCGAACACAGCCAGACACAGCAGGTTGACACAACAAGAGCAACAGCTAATGTGCTGGAATCCATTTTAAAAGCAATGCTGTGAATGTTGCATTTGTGAAATGAGACCTCAGAAAGCTGTTGATTCACCTTGTGGAGAGTTACATTTGCAATTTTTTTTGTATAATATTCAATAATCTTCCTCTTGTATATTAACATCTTTTGCGTCGAAGTCAAAGTAACAAAAATTGTAATTCCTTGACTGGTTCACTCGGCTCCAAAAGACAGCAAATCCCCAGAGACCTCCGTGTTAAAGATTGTTGTACCACATCAAGTTAAATTGTATAAAACAGTAAAATCTATGGAGGATGTCCACTAGCAGTGGCTGGGCTGAAGGAGCCAGGTGCCATGGCAGATCATGCAGACGTTTCCTGGGACCTGCTAGTCCATGTTTCAGCTCCCATTTCTGTTCTGGTAGTGACACTTGAAATTAGGATATCTGGACAGATTAAATGAATTCTCTTGCTGGGTTAACATAGGCTTAGGCAGCTGAGCTAAAATGGCTAACTGTAACTGGTGGGTCAGTTTCTCAGCCGTTCTGTCCTTTTACAATTTACTTAACAAGGAAAAAGAGGCTTCATAGCACTCTGTAGAAACCCTGTCGATGACGTCATCAGGGTTTGTCCAGTAAATTTTACAGTCTATGTTGTAGGTTCTTCCTAATGCGTTGTGGTAGTTGTGTTACATTTTACTTCATTTCAGCTTCCGAGCGTTTGCCAACATTTCAAAGAGCAAGAATTTGTGAGCTGTTCTTTTTGTTTAAACTGGTGAAGCATGACAAACAACAGGTAATAAAACCAGTGCAAAAACTGCCAAGAAATTAGAAACTAAGGTAAAGTTATTGAAATGATGCTATTATTATTTTTATATTCTTATTTATCTGTTTATTTATTGCTGTTGTAACACAGAAAAAAAAGGAGCTTTCCACATTTCAATAAATAAAAAAAATTTTTTTAATTGCCTACAATTGAAGAACTGATAAAGAACAAGGCAGAAGAAGACCTAACTACCAAAACATGCAATAAATAAGTATATGCCTTGTGAAGAGGTTAATATGAACCAACCAAGACCACAGAAATGAACCGACAACTCAACATTCAGCAACATTTACTCTTATTATGAGACATACATGTATCCACAAACACGCACGTTTTTCTCCTCTTCCATCCTTACCAGCACAGTTTAGTCTCTCTCCGCCTCCCCCAATAAAACCTGTTCGCTCTGAAGCCTGGGAATAATGTCTGTCAGTGTTTTGGGGGTGTGGAGGGAGCTTTAACCCGGTCACGACGTGGGGAAGTTGTGGAGGGCTTTTCTGCGTTGCCATGGGGTTTTGTGAAACCTATTGACTGCAACAGGGTCCCTTCTTTTCTTTGAGTCTGTCTTTGTGGAGGGATGGAGAACCACGAAACCGCTATTACTTTTTTTTTTTTTTTAGCTAAAACGCTGAAGGAGGAGGGGAGCAAGTCCAACAGCATCCAGGGGAGGTGGAGAGGGAGGAGCAGGAGGAGCGGAGGTGCTCAGGTTCAGCCCAGCAGCGAGGCGCAGCAGCGTCGCGTTCACGCGTAAAGCTCCTTCTGCAGCGGTGCAGGACATTCAAGTTTGGCTGAAGGGTTGCAGGAACAAGACCTCCAGTTGAGGGTGAGTTTTCAACAGTTTTTACTGACTTTCTGAGAGAAAAATCCGAACGCTTTCCCCCTCCCCCGCTGAGAATTGTTGATTCACTTGATCTGGATGGTAGACTGTAGTGCGCGCGTATTTTTTTTTTTTTTTTTTTTTTTTTTTTTACAGGCCCATTCGATACCCACACTGAATAAATGGCAGGTGGTTGGACATGTTCTAATATTTAAATTAATTTTTTTGATTTTTTTTTTTTTTCTATACATACCTGACTGCTTCCCTGAAATAAGCGAAATAATAGCCAGCCTCCACCGTTTTTTTTTTTCCAACTTGATTTTAATTTCAGAAGTGACCATGATAGAGGAAGGTTTCTCGCCATTTTAAAATAATCTATGAGGAAAAACTGCAGTTTGTGCTTATGGAGAGCATTTACCTGACAGGCTTTGGTAGCTCATAATAAAAATAACAATGACTAACTGGAATTCAGCCTCCATCCATCCTGCCCATCATCAGGGGATGATCCCAGCCTGCTCATCGTTAACACTGAATCATAGCATGTCTTCCCAGGTTGTAAAAAGTGCTGCAAATGAGTGTATACAGTCAGTGTAGCAGGATATGTTCCAGACGCACGTGGCATTTCTATGGAGTAGGAAGAATTCATGTTGATAAAGTACAGTGATTGCTGCGTGGAAATGTGGATGTAATAAGATTTGGAAAATATTTGTTTGATTAGATACAGTCTTGAAAGTCAGTGAAATTTGGAACAGTATTTTTAGTTACCTCAGCTTTTATAAACTCTTTCCCGCTCTTAATGGAATCACTCTTCATTCAATGCCATAATGATAAACTGTAAAGACACGTGTGCCACAAAATTACAATGACTGATGACATTTAAACCTGTGTGATTGGAATCACATTCCACTGACATGTATATTGGAAGATTAGTGGCTGTTTTCCAAGGTTTTCTTAATTAATGGGGTATTTTTGGAATAGTTGCATGTATAATCTAGTCATATCTCAAGTGGTTGGCATAGAGATCCTCTCAATATGAATATTTATAAGGGATGCAAATTGATCAGATTTTGTGTGGAACTGCTGCAAATGTTGGTTTCTTCACCACGGTCTCTGGTGTCTCCTGCCTTTGAGGGAACTCCAGGAAATAGAAATACTCTGTAGTTTACACATAATTGGGTATTTGTATTCCTTTTGATGCTTTTTTTTTGTTTTGTTCACAAAGCAGTGAACTTGGTCTACATTGTCTGTAATACAGTTTGTGGCACTTCTCCCAAAAACAAAAAAAGGAAAAAAAAAGAGGTTCTGTTGTAGTAAATGTACGAGAGTATCACTTTCACTGGTGTCGGGGTGTTTCTTAAACACAAAGACCTTGTGAAACTTGAAATGAGGGCGTTTAATCATCTCAATGTGTAGATGTTACCCACACTGATCCCAGCAGGTTGTGTCAGGGCCACGTTGGCGCTCCTGTGTTTATAGCCAGAATTGTCTCAGGTTGGAAGCCTAAATTTAATGTTGAGGCCAAAAACAAGAGCCACTAATGGCACTTGTCATCACAAATGGTTCCTGGCTTCTCTGTATTCAGGGCAGTGGTGCTTTGTGTCCAGAAGTAGGTCGAATGCTTCTCACCGAGCAGTTTGAGCAAGTGCCCATAATTGGACAAGCAAAGTGTCCACCATCTCCCGGCTGGTCCATGTCAGCCCTCCCTCCACTTAATATGCAGCTCTGACCTGCTGCATTTCATGGACCTTTTTCACCCATTTAATCATTCAGATTTCAGAACACAGCAAACAGAATGTCCTTTGTGACAAAAGACAGACTCATTCTTGATACTGGCCTGCATACTTAGTTGACTGTAAGTATGAAGCAAAAGTCTGCTCATATGCTGAGAGACCCTCAGTTATTATTCTGGGTTTGTTCAGGTCGAGCTTCCTCCCGCAAATCAATGAGATTTTACTTGAACGGTTTCTATCTCTCTTTGCTGCATGCAGATAAAACGAATGGCAAAAACATCTGAGCTTTCAGGTTGCTGTGTTGTTTTCATCTTTTGTTCAAGCCGTGCAAACTGGCAGCAATTTCAGAGGCACGTTGGGGCACTGAAGAGACACAACACGCTGTCGGGGAACACTGCGATTTACTCTTTACCTGTCCACAGAGGTGTCCTGCTTGCCTTGCAGCAGAAGTGTTCGTACTTATGGCATATTTTTTTGCATTTGCTGTATGGTCCTGGGTGCAGCAGGAGAGAGAGAGAGAGAGAGAGAGAGAGAGAGAGAGAGAGAGAGAGAGAGCTCGGGTTTGAAAGTGAAAAAGATGGCAGCATGCACCTGGCTTGGAAGAGAACAGACTCAAAGCTGCATGTAGCGGCATGGCTGAGGCACCAAGACCAGGAAAAAAAAAATCAAAGCCCCGCTGTCATACAGGTTTCTTTTCACTTTCTGTCTGTATATTTGTGTATTTTAACCATGAAGATGTTCACTGTTTATTTATGTACACTATGCGTCTCCTATCATTTGCAGAAAATGTAATGTCATGTCACAGTCCAACTTTTTGTAATGAACCTGGAATATCAGATACATTTGGAAACGTTTCCTGGAATCAACTGAATTGCTTCAATACCATCGATTATCAAAAAGATGTCACTGGATATCTATTTTTGATACCTTATAGCACATCACCCCCACTCTGTCATTTAATGGGCATTGAAGTGAAATCCTGACATGACAAGGCAGCACCAGTTTCAAACATCTCTCTGGAAACGCTGCTAACGGCTCAGTGTGCGTTGGGTGTTTTCTAAGGAAACAGTATATCTTCATTCATCATGGTGGTTGATTTACTCTGGATGGAATCTAATTGTTGCTCTGTTGGACTGCTGTCATCTGCATGTGTAGTGTTTAATTCCCATATATCTTGGGGTAAATGGGAAAAATGACGTGAAGCGCGGCAGAGATGCTGAACTGAGTTGTTTGTCTTCGTTTTGGTTGTGGAGGTTGTTTTCGAGGTTTGGAATTTACGTTCTTTCTTGGATTGAACTAAACTTTTCACAAACTCACTTAAGAAAAATGATTTTTTTTTTTTTCCATTTGTGAGACTGTCGAGAGTGTGGGAGTTTTGTTTTGTTGAATAAACACATTAATAATTCAAAAACTTGATGAATGAATAAGATTTGTGTTTGTTTGGGTTGTTTAGAATTTGAGTTTGAGTTGCTTCTTTTTTGACATTTTAAAATAAGAAGGTACAAAATACAGCTTGTATATGTGAAGAGAGAGACTTGGCTGGGATCTGAGTTCATTAGAAATCATCACAACCAAAGCAGCAGAACCGGCTAGAAAGAACTGACAACTGTCCACTGTTTACTCGTCTCCTAGTTTCTGTTCTCTGCATTGAAAACTTCAACTTGTGAGTAAGATGCAGATATATATTAGTGCCTAATGGCATAAAGATAACTCAAATTAAACTACATTCTGCCCTGTTATTACTCTACCTTGAATGAAAAATACTTTATTGAATGTTCTACCTTGAACAGGCAGCCATGTCTGAAGGTGCCCAGGTCCTGATCCAGGTTCAGCTCAGGCTCCAGCAGAACAAGTAATTATGGGGTAGGACTCATGTATATGAGCTGCAGGCAGAGTTGAAAGTGCTGCAGCATATCGCTGCTGAGCCCTCCTCTTTCATGTTTGTCACCGATGACAGGAGGAAAAGGCACGTTTCCAGACGGTATGTTCTGGAAATGTGTTTGGTTACATGAAATATTCATTTCCTTGCCTGCACTCTGCCAATATGCTTATTTATTCACCTTTTTTTTTTTTTTTCTAATATCTGTGACTGCTTTGGAGAGGAGGCTGAGAGACGAGTTCCTCCAGGCTGCCTCGGATGAGGAATTCAGGGGTGCAATGATAAAAAAAAAAAGTGCTGATCATCAGAATGAAGGTTTATTTCTTATTTAACAGACCACTGCATCATCATGGCAATGGGGTTGACATGATCAATGGCTTCACGTATTGGACGGACAATTCATCTGTAACGTTAATACAAAAGGACAAACCCGTGATGAGGTAAATGTTATCTTTGATGTTCAGTGTCTTCTTTTCGTAGCAGGAGGGGGTCAGAGGTCAGTAGCCAGTACTGGTTCTGAGTAATGGGTCCGTCCCTTCCTGAGGTTGCAGTTTAGTTTGTCGTTGCCCTCTCTCTGTTGCATCAAGGTGTTTTTCTCAGAAAGGGGATGTTTAAACAGCATATCATTATTTTGCCACTTTTACAGTTTGCAGTCCAAGTTTGTCTCTTGTACCTTTTTTGTGTTCACATATTGACAGTCAATAAAAATAGAAAATACAAAAAAAAAAAGGGACATTGTTATGGTTGTGAACATGCTTTTTAGTGGTACTTAGTGTGGTGTTATTCTACTCCAACTGGCTTGTAGATTGTAATGTTTGCCTTTAATTAATCAACCAAGATTCAACTCACATGCAAACCCTAATCAATAATGAGAAGCAATAAGGTACAATTTTATGAAAGAAATTATAATCCCTCTGTGCATTGCACTGTTATCTTCAAACTGATTTTCCAATCTAATTATTCCAGTTTTTGCTTGTCTGTTCAGATTTGAAAATGCTGCCTCTGATTCCCAGTACGTATCCTTTGACTTCTGGGTTTCTGTTCAAAACCTTGGTGAAAAAGGGCAACACACACATAAGATTCTCCGAGGAACAACAGACATGACAGATATACCTCAGAGTCAGAAATTATTACTCCAAAGTCTCTGTTATACGAGGCGGATTTCCATTTCAATAGCAGGTTCAGTTTGAAATAACTCATGGATAGCGAGGTAAAATGAACAAAAGAACAGGAATAGAAGTGACAAATGTAGAGAATGGAAGAAGAGAAGCCCGGTATCATCGGCTTTGTGTTCCATGAAGGCTATTGTGTATAGCTGCTTGGATAAGGTTACAAGGGGACCCTTGGGACATGAAAGTGAAGGGCGCCAAGGATGAGGGAGGACATATTTGACAGGCAGGGGACACAGTGGATGCAACACTGAACAAAGGAAACTCAGATCTTATGATTCTGTGAATTCTGCCTTTAAATGGGTTGGATTTGCTTTTAACTGTTTTCCATACTTGGCATTTCTGTTTTGTTTACCAAGTAGTTAAAAAAAAAAACAAACTCACTTTGATATCGAACTCATAACAGAGAGACTGAAACCACCAAATAAAGATGCAGATGCTAATAAATTCTCAAAACCATATTGTATCAGCACATACATTCTGATAAAAAATTTCACAAAATCATGTAATTTTCTTCTCATCTAAAACATTAGAAGCCAAAATCTTATCAAAATGAAACTTTCACATTAAAAGGGCAAACAACTGGCACAGAAAGATATTTAATTTTAAATGAACAAAATAAAAACAGGAACAAAACTTATTTTTCTGGCGCAAGTTTAAATTAACCAACAATTAACAGCCATAGTGGGTCAAAATATGCAAACAATTATGAGGAACAAAAGTTATTGTGCAACTTCAAATTAGATAAACTTTGGGACTTTAAGATGAACTTTAAATAAGTATAAATGTGGCAAATAAAGAATCAGTTACTTGTACAAATTACAATAACATGTAAACAATGTGCTCTGCAGACAGGATAATTTTCCTGCACCAGTTGTCCCTCTGCATTGTTAAAAAAACGAAATATGCCCAGACCTGAGATTTCATCCTTATTAGTGGGTTGCTAAATGTCCTACATGCTGTCACCATTTTCTACCGTGCTCACGTTACGATGTCGACGTTACAAACGACATAGTCGTGAGCCTTGAATGAGGCTGATATTACACATCCCAGTAATGAACCGTGATAATGACTTTAAGTCAAACATACGTTACGTTATCACGTAAAATTGAACCGTTCCATCCCTAATCAGCAAATTATTCATCCATGTTCCCTCTAACATGATTTATACAAATTGATTTTCCAATAACTTGCTTCCAGAAGTTACCGTTCCTTCCTGTTTTTTTCTATGTTGGTCAACATTAATAGAAACAAATAAAAAAGTCTGAAGATCAAACAAGGACTGAAACTGTGAACTAACACACTGTCGTTCATACATTGACACTACTGCCTCACTACTAGTTTGTGCTGTGAGTGTGCTTGTGTGTGCTAGGGATGGAAAAGTTAACCGTATTACGGTAAAGCGTGGTAAAATTTTACGCGATAACGATTACCGTTTATGTTTGACTTCATCTCATTATCGCGGTCAATTACCAGGATATGTAATATCAGCCTCATTCAAGTCTGCGAGCGACTCGCGACTGTGTCTCGCGTGAATGTGTAGCCTGTAACATCGGCATCGTAAGGTTAGCATGGCGGAAAGTGGTGATAGCACGCAGGACATTTACCAATCCACTAAAAGGATGAAATCCGAGGTCTGGGCATATTTTTTTTTTTTTCTGTAAGCAGAGGGACAACTGGTAGAAGACAATTATCCTGTCTGCAGAGCACTTGTTTACATTTTATTGTAATTTGTAAAAGCAACTTGAAGGTAGCTAATGCTAATGCTTCAAGCTACTGAGATGTTTGACCAAGAGTAACCTGGTTGATGCGTTTCGCTAACTCGCATTTTGTAAACGTTACTGTTGTCATGTTGATCGAAAAAGGAACGGAACAATGTTCTTTTGATGTAGTTAAAAATTTTATTATTCCATTAACTTGATCCGACGAAAACCATAACAGCGGCAGTTAGCGCCACAGCGGTCAAAAACCTTTTGCCCTTCCGGGTCAAACACCTAATCAATAACAGGCAGCTACCTTTATACCTGACCCTCAGGTAACAACACAGCGACACCCACAGTCATGTAGAGTGAACTACAATTCAGAACAACATATTTGGCTTCTATACAGCTGTTTCTTTATTTGCACATTTATACGTATTTAAGGTTCAGTTTAAAGTCCAAAGTTTTTTTCATTTGAACTTGCACTATAATTTTTGTTCCTGATAATTGTTTGCATATTTTGACCTACTATGGTTGTTAAAGTGTTTATTTAAATTTGCATGAGACAAATAAGCTTTGTTCCTGTTATTTATTTTGTTCATTTAAAATAAAACCTCTTTCTGTGCCAGTTATTTTCCCTTTTAATGTGAAAATTTCATTTTGATAAAATTTTGGCTTCTGATGTTTTAGAATGACAAGAAAATTACATGATTTTTTTTTACGTATGTACTGATACAATAAGGTTTTGAGACTTCATTAGCATCTGCATCTTTATTTGCTGGTTTCAGTCTCTCTGTTATGGATGTCTGCTGAGTTCTTGTGTGTGTGTGTGTGTGTGTGTATGTGTGACGGGTTTTTATTATCTGTTGTGATCCTGTTTTGTTTTATTTTGTGAAGCACTTTGTGTTGCATTTTTAATGTATGAAAAGTGCTATCTAAATAAAATTTGATTAGATTTTTTTGTTAATTATTATTTGGGACCAGTATGTATGTATGTATGTATATATGTACACAAAAATGTAAGATCAGCTCATGCCTTTTTCATTCTGGTTTGAACTCATTAGCAAAAAGAGGTTCATTTGTCATCCAGTCATTTAGATTCCTTTCACGTATTCAGGAAAAGAGGGAAAAAAAAACACCTGTAAACAGGTAATGTATTTTTATGCCAGTCTGTACTTGAAATGAGTTTGAGTTCAAATCTCCCTTAAGTGTCATGGGAGCCTGCTTGGAAGTAGGTGATGAATATGTGTCATGGAGGCAGTAGTGCTCTACGTCCACAGGCTTCCCCTGGGACCTCATTACATCATGTTGGGCCGTGTTGGGTTCTGGAAGCAGACTGTTGGGAGCTCCAATGCCAGTGCACCTCTGTATATGTGGATCTGATGTGAACATCTGAGTTCAGTGTCTGTTCTGCATATTAAGAGCGGTAGAGTGTGTTTACCGGCCCATTGAGGCCTGGAGTCAAGCACACCACTATCACTCAAATAAAAGATTAGGGAACAGATCAAGCATGATTAGAATCATGAAACAAAGAGAGCTTAGTGGACGGTTTTCTGAGTGGGCTAACACGAGGAGGGAGCGTATGCAAATAGTAAATGAACTAATCTTTTTGCTGCTGTAGTGTCCTGATATGTGGTGTCAGGCATCTTGATGCAATATTTTCCTCCAAGCAGCTGTTTATATTTTCCGGAACCTAAACACCCTCCTCATAACTAACATTTTTTTTTTTTTTAAGCAGATTTTGATTTTCTCAAAGTCATTCTAATTGCCCTTTAGGGTCCCCTCTAAAGAGCCAGAGCCCAGCAGGTTTACTTCTGAATGCGCTCACCCCCAGACACAGCAAATGTTGAGTGAAAGAATCTTGCCAAACTGGCACAAGTCCAAATTAATTCATCAGTTTAGGGGCGCTCTGAGCTCCCCTTTTACAAGTGTGACTAGTAGTTCACCTAAAAAGATTTTTTTAAAAAAGCTCCATATTTTATATAGAAATCAAGACTTCCTGCATATTATGTTTTCTTGTGTTTATATTGTATTGTCTCACACTGTAACTTTTGCAGTAGAATTCTACTTAAATAGCAGTTTTGTTATTAAAATTAGACCAGTTACAGGGTTGACTGCTCGGAAGGATGAGTTTTAGGATGTGGATCTTTTAATAAAATAGATTTTAGGTATTTAAAGACATAGGAGATCATTAATAGAACTAATCAACATCATGAAGACTGTCCAGAAACACAACTACAGTACAAAAGTGTAGTGCTCACTCTCAAATGTTAAACAAATTATATCCACTATAATCCACATCGGAGTTATCTTCCATAAAGAAAATATTAATTATTAAATTAAATTATTAAAGGCATTAGTAGGTTATAGAGTTACTATTTTGGGGAGGTATGTGTTCGGTGTTCGATGTACTGTATTTACTTTGTTCTTAGGTTTTTTGGTATTTTTATTTTCCCCAAGAGGCAATCTTTTGTACTTTAAGCAGAAACACAAACAGACTGCATAGAAACAATAATAAGTTAAACTACTCATCAGAAAGACTCATTTAAACAGCAAAGGGCAACAGAAGTAAATGGATTTTTACAAACAAACCATGTTGAACCTAAAGAAATCTGACTTTGTAAGAAATGCTCCCATCAGTCTTCATGTGATGTGCAATAAAGGCTTTTTTTTTTCCTCTGAATGTAAACATGTTTCTTTGATGAACCTACGGACTATCAGTTTAAACTTTTCCTGTTAAAATTCCTTGGTGGTCTTCAGTTGTACGACTCACTTTCATCAGCACAGCTCCTTGAGCCAGGCAGGTTGTCTTCAACACTGGAATTTGCATTTAAATTGACTCTGTGCAGTTGTGATTTATTTTCTTGAGAAATACTGGACTTTTGTCAACAGCTTTGCTTCTAATTTTCTAGGACCTGCTACAACTGTGATAACCAAAACAGGATTATTGTTCAGCGAAATTGTAGTTGTAATTTCTGCTGTAGCTATACACCACACTGCGGACATTTATGTGTCAGAAATTCTCATAAAAGTGTAAATTATATTCTCACCACTCATGTATGGCGTTTCTCATGAATTATTTTTAGCATAGAAAGACATTAGACATTAGAGAGATATACATAATTTTAGTAAGGGTTTTTAAACAAAATGAAAGTGCTGTTTGATAGAGCTTTGCCACTTTATAGGTTGTGTTTAACTCTTTTCACTTCAGATTGACTTGTGTTCCCTACATTTTCTTTAGAGCCTGCTCTTATGCTAAACCAGGCTTTATTGTCCTTTAAATGAGCAGTATTAAAACAGAATAATTCCTGTTCAGCAACAAAATAACACACATTCCATCTGCAGCGTTTATAAGACTTGATCTGACCTCTGTGATTAATCCACCTTTCAAAAATAGTCAAGCAAAAGACTGCCAGCTCGGCAGGGGTCGTTATAATTTAGTGGGCCATGGCACACTTGGAATGACAGTTTGATCCAGGGAGCATCCCAGAAAGTTTGTAAAATTGACATAATTAGCCTTGAGGTGTGTCAGTTTTCTGATATTTGATGAGTTCATGTGCGCCTCCCCATTAGCTCAGATAGGAAATGTGTGCTTCCGTGTCTCAAAACCATTGTACATGTCAGTAATCCCTTTCCTAACAGCTTCTTGACCCAGCTGAGCCTCAGTTTGTGACCTGTGTTGTGAATTCATGCTGATCATTTTCAGGGTGTGATTCACTGGCCCATATAGCTTCATAAAAGCTAGTTAAGTCCGGTCTGATTCCCCAAGGGTGGAGTCTTCTGGCTTGAACGTATACATTACAGGTCCCTCGGCTCTGCCGTGTGCTGTAACTCACCTGCTGTTTAAACATTTGGATCACATCCTTGAGCAGTGAGCAGCCCCAACTCCCCCATTTACCTCCAAACCAAAGTTACAGATGGTTTTGCTTATTCCTGTGGTTCACCAGTGCAGGAAAGGTGGAGAGTCTGAAGGTTACAAGAAGGTCTTCCTCTTTTTCTTCTTGTATCCTGTGCCAGTACTGATACACTGAGCTCTCTTTACTACTTTCTTTCACCACCTGCAGAGTGAAAGGGTTTTAACTGGAGTTGGAAGTGTGCCAGAAGCACTGCTATCAACCATGTGATTTGTGTCTTTCTATAAAGGGTAGTCTCCTTGCCAGACTTCTTCTGTGTATAATAGAAGAGAGCTCATTCCTTCCAGTGAGCATGGACATAGCTTGTTGGCTTGTTGGCTCTGAGAAAGCCTCATGCTAATTTTGAAGCAGTGGACACAAGACGCAGATTTTTCAACTGTTGACATCAAAAGTGCTCCTCCTTGGGATTGCTCCAGCTATCTCAGTCATGAAGTGATCAACATTTTTCCTCTCTTTGACTCAACAACCACTGTAAAAAAAAACTATTCAAATATTTCAAAAGAATAGGCCTCCTTCAGTGTGTGTGGGAGTGTGTCTTACCGCACAAAAATAGACCAATGCTATGCTTGTAAGTAGACAGTAGGTCTGTTAGCATTACAGTGGAGGAAGGAAGAAGGTAGAATAATCACAGCAGTTTTCTTTTGATCAGTTGCAGCAGAATCTTGAAAATCACTAAATGGACCCTGAAATACCAAAGTATTAATGGCATACTGTTGAGGAGAGCAACACAGATAAATCTGTACATCTTTCAAAGATTGCTGTCTCAATGTTGCTTCACAATGTTGCTTGTAGAGCTTTTCAATATGACCTCCGATCAAGATTACCATTAATTGAACATTTAACCTCAATTACGATTAATGAGATATTATTTTACTATCCTCATAGATATGGAGCCCCATTTGGGTCACAATTCAATGAATAAATGAGTCTATTATTATGAAATAAAGGCGTTCATTATTATGAAATATGTATCCATTATTATGAACCATGGGAAATAATGGATAGCCATTATTTCCCATTATTATGAAATACATGTTTATTATTATGAAATATTTCCCATTATTATGAAAAAATGTAATTATTATAAATATAATAAATATAATTTTATTATTATTTAATCTTAGTTTAATGCATAATAGTTTATTTCAGAATGGCTTTCTTATTTAAGAAGGATTTTTCACATAATTGCTTTCTTTTTCATAAGAATGAGCTTTTACATAATAATGACATTTTGTCACTGGGCGGGACCAGTGGTTGACCTGCACGCTCATTGGCTGATCCTTCTCCATGCAGTTGGTGGGGGACTCACATCGAGTCTGTTGGCTACCTCTCGGAGAAAGTCAGAAAAGGATCTTTCTCCTGTCGCCATGCCGTCAAAATTAAGTTTTCCCTACATTTCGCGCTACGTTTCTTAGTCGATGTCAACTTTTAACCGTAAACTGAGGTGCATTCTGCCACCTACTGCCCTGGAGTATATACATTGCACCTCTCACCCACTATCGATATTCACTGTTCTGTTGCTTATGCCTGAATGAAAGAGCAGCCATTCACATAAATGGCTCCGCCCTCTCTGCTGTGATTGACACACAGATCATTCTTATGAAAAACAAAGCCATTATTATGTAAAAGCTCATTCTTATGAAAAAGGAATCCATTATTATGTAAAAGCATATTCTTATGAAAAACAAAACCACTATCATATTAATGGGAAATATTTCATAATAATAAACACCTGTATTTCATAATAATAGACTTATTTATTCATTGAATAATGACCCAAACGGGGCTCCATACAAAGATCACTGACAAGGTTTTTGTTCATTTACAAATATGCCCATCGGTGATTACTGGGATATTCTTCCAATGAAAGAGTTCACATCATTTTGATGTGAAAATAAGTGAACTGAACACACACAGGTGAACTATTTATGACCATTTCTTGAATATTTAAAATAATTGACATGGACAAGATTACGTAGGTTATAAGTGCTGAATGTCTGTGTCCGTTAATTTTCAAATTCTTCTATCTTAAAAATGTTAAATGGCAAATTTCCATAATATAATCTCCATAAATTGAGCTCAACTGATTACTGGTTTATAATATGTCTGTATATTAGACACTTCAATTGTATTTGGCACTGAAGATGTATCTGTATTCGCCAAGTGGTAATTTCACAGACAGAACAGTTGTTATTGAATTAGCAGTATTTACATAAATGAAATAGGATAAAATAATCCTACCATCCTGGTCTCTACAGCATGGTATTTTGACTGCTCCAGAAATATGAAATGAATATTTATTAACTCATGTTGGCCTGTGGAATGGGAGCCAGTTTTAATTGAGCCAACCATAAGCATAGCTGGATGTGGGGAACTTCCAATGACAAACTGGTTCCAAAAGAAGTAAAAGAGGGATTTGTTGTGCTAAATAAGTGGTAGGTGGTATTTTATTTATTTTATTTATTTATTTGACTGCCAAGCAACGTAAGGCATAACAGAGAAGGAAATATCAACATGAAGATTTGCTCAAAGGTGCAGTTTCAGTGCATCAAAGGGATATTTCTCTGAGGGATTTGATTCCTGTCTTGATCTGGTAAACACAGTGTTGTTCATATTTTTTAGGCGTAAGCTTGGGAATTCAGTCTGGTCAGAGCCAGGAGTTCTGGTTTTCAGACTGCAGAGCACAGCAAGTTCAGAGCCATCATCATTAGAGCTCTGCTGCTGTGGACTCTAATGGCCATCTCCATTCTGCTGTCTCTGCACATATAGAGGCCTCTTGTGAGACTGGAGAGTGTGAATGCATGAATTGATCTTGATGGATGAATTTAGAGTCCCTTAGCTGGGTGCAAGATTTAGAAACCTCTGTAGTGAAGAGCCACATCAAGTCCATCAGTGGTGATGTCTTGTGTCTACAACCTTTGATTAACAGGGAACAATTAGAGGGTTTTCCCTTGTTTAGCTTCACTCCAAAGGCTGGAAATTATGGTGTTTAAGTGTTTTCAATACTGAGAAGAAGTTCAACAAGGAAGTGATAGAAGCAGTAGTGTTAAATGGGGAGATAGGGTTTGTTCAGGGATGTGCTTTTCCCTGGATTCAGAATTATGCTCTAAACAGCACAATAAGCATCTTTCAATAAGATAATACATCAGTATCAGTGTGACATGTGGCAAATCTTCATACTTCAGTGGAAGAAAGATTTATTACATGTATTTGTCAAGAAAGTGTAAAGTGCAATATTTGAAAATCAATGCAAGCATGACAAGGCCCATCCATCAAGTTTATTTATTATTTCACTCATGTTGAAAAGCTCTCCATTGCCATATTTTTCCATTTATATGCAAAGGCGGTATTGTAGAATCCACTCTCATTTGTTTTTGCAGGGTCTCTATAGATTTTTTTTAGCCATCCAAAGAACTCTTTAGAGCCTGTTTATTGTTCTAGGCTTCGCCTCTGGGTTTAGGTTACACTTTTCTCTCCTCTAAATTTATTTACATTTTCCATATGAATAAGCTTTCACACTAAATTGTAAATTCACTATGTGTTATAGGGAGAATTTAATCAGCATCATATATGGTAGAGATTTTCTTCAGGTCTCATTTATTTCTGTTTGTGAATGTCAAAAAAAAAAGCAGGCAGATTTTACAAGATTTATTAGAATCTCTCCCACAGAAAGTTGTTTATGTTTTGAATTTTGAATCCTGTTTGGCAACTAGGATGGTTACAGATTCCCATTAGCTCATTGCCATTTGTAGGAGTAGAGCCCAGCCAATCAACACTCATCTGGCATGAAATCTAACTGTCCTTAGGGATTGGAGGTTGGAGACCTCTGTGTTACTTTGTGTTGGAATCTCCTCAAAACACCTGGTCTACAGCTATTTCTGATAATGATTTTCAGTGTAGCAAACATTTTGTGGAGAATATACTAGCTGATATTTCTGCATTGTTTAAATAGTGACAACAAGTGTGTTTCAGTGCACTAGTGCTACTAAGTGAAAAAGTTAATGGACCACCACACTGATTTTGAAGCTGCCATATAAACAACATCCTTAATGTAATTAAGGTCATAATTGGAGTAAACAATAATTGCATTAAGGCATGTTGAGTATGCCAATCATAGTTGCATTACTGAGACATGTGAACACCTTAACTGGAATATGACATCCTGTTGGAGCTTTTGCAGCATTTTGCAGCACCACGTGTCCTCCACATATGACAGTCGTGAGTATGATGACAACAAACATGGCTGCAAGTGGAAATGGACCACACGTTTTTGGTCCGAGGAAAAAACATCTCTCACGATGTCCATTTTGAAAGAAATTGATATCATAAAGTGTTTGGCATGCCTGGATGGATAGGAATGTTAAAAGTTTTAGAAAAGTTGCATAAAGAATAGGGGAGGTCCAATACTTACTCTCAAATGAGCAGGTTCGTAGCCGCTGGAAAATTCGTAAAATTGTGTACTACTGGGCTAAAAGACAGAATAACGAAATGAAAATGAAATGAAAATACGTTATTAATCCCAGAAAGGGAAATTCAACACTGCAGCAAGGGTTCTTCCTCTCTTTTTTCTTTTATTTATTTATTTATTTTTTTTTGTTGTGGAGGCTGATGGCTGCTGGCAGGAATGATCTTCTGTATCTTTCTGTCTTGCAACGGACCTGAAGAAGCCTCTCACTGAACACACTCTGTTGTTTGATCACTGTGTCGTGGAGAGGGTGTGAAGACTCCTCCATCATCTTCATCGGCTTGTGCGGCATTATTTTTTGTACTATCAGCTCCAGCGGCTCCAGAGTTACACCCAGCACAGATCCAGCTTTCCTGATCAGTTTGTTGATTTTGTTAAGGTCTCTGGTTCTGATGCTGCTGCCCCAGCAGATGGCTGCAAAGCTGATTGCACTTTCCACAACAGACCTATAGAAGATGTGCAACATCCACTACTGCCAAGATCACATAACAGACAGAGCAGCGACCTGTTGCTGTTAAAAGTGTAAACGCTGGCATCCATTAGCACTTTTAACATTGGACCTAAACTTTAATTGAAGCTTTAGCACAATCTAAGGCAAAACACTATGGTCTGGAGGCTGAACGATTTTGGAAAATAATCGATTGCAAAATTGCGATTGCGATTTAATATGCTCCTCTTCTCTTTTTAAACACTGTCATAATAAATATCAGATTTAAAGTGCAGATTGCAACAATAAAGCAAACAAATCTGTGGCTTTACCTCTTCAACATCTAACTTTTCACGTTTCATGAAACATGTGTAACATTTATGTAAATATGTGGACTGTGAGACTTAAACACAGGACCAGTGTATAAATAAAAAATATACAGATATAGAAACAAGCTTACTGATCTCCAGTCAATCACACAGGAAAATAAAGAACAAATATCTGCTCTAAACCTTAACAGCAGCACACAACATACCTGAGTATAAACAAGATTTGGACCAGATTTTTTAATTGAAGCTTTAGCACAATCTAAGGCAAAACACTATGGTCTGGACTTATTTATGGACAATGACATCATTATGCTGGTGAATGTATTTATTTATTTATTTTAATTTTAGAGGACATGGCGAATGTACTTCTACTGTCTCTTTCTAATGTTTGTAGACATGCTCAATTTTCTTTTTATGGTTTCAGAAATGAGCATAAACGTGTACTCTACAAGGTGATCCTTTACCCCTTAGCTATCAAGTTATATACTGAGAGTAGACTAGAGCCACACACACACAAACACAAAAAAAAACAAAAAAAAAACAACTAAATGTATTTGTGGTTTTAGAGTTGCCAGTTTGACTGATGTACTGTATCTTGGTCAGCTGGATTTCGATCAATTCTGCTTTTCAATAACCTCATTTTGGATTAGCAGCTAAGAACTCTGTCAACACCCACAACCTTATGATAGAGCATCAAATCTGTACTGTAAAGTGTTTACATGGGAAAATTCCAGCCATTTTTCAGTGACCAGTGTTCATCACCAAGCATAGCTGTGAAATATGCATTGTGGATGAGGTCATCATGTAACATTCATCGACTGATGATCAATGTAAGCTTGTTTTTTGGTGTGGAAGTTTTTCCATTGTGAGGACAGCACACCCAATATAATAACATGTACAGCTTGTAAGATAAAAATTAGTCATGGACGAACAAAAAGTAAAATGTTTGAGACAAAAAAAAAATAGAGCACACAGCAGATTACTTTTCTTTCTCTGGTTCTCACTGTGTTAGTGCTTGTAGTGGGCTTCACTGATATTAACAGTTGTTCAAATGTGTGGCAACCTAAGTCAAATATTATTTTTACCTATCCAAGATAGTGTAATCCCCTACTGTTGGAGCTGTGTGCAGCATTTTGTTTCAGTTGGTCATCACTCTCGGCCTCACACACACATATAGAGTACATCAGCCACCGCCCCCTTTTTTCACACTCATTGGATCAATACATGATCATTGCATGGGAGGACTACTGCTCGCTTAAGGCATCACCAAATACATTTTGAAAAATTTAGACTTGATTTCAGACCTTTTCAGAGACAGTCAGTCATTCACTGTTTCACGCACGAGTCTTTGTATTTGTTCACAGCTGGAATTCCTGATATTGGATGCAGTCTTTTTGACAGTCAGTGGAAACAATTTCAGAAATTATGTGCAACACCTGAGTCCACCATACACAAGTGTCAATTAGGAAGTACATACATCAGTGAAAAAAAAAAGGCTGAAAACTTTGCTTGAAATAGGCTTTCTTACATTGGCAGCCATCTGTCCATCTGCAGCACATCAAAATTTTTCTGATTTTCACAGATTGAATTATCTGGTTTAGTGTGGAATGTTAGCTGTAACTAAATAAAAAGAAAAGAAAAGAAAAATGTAAAAAAGCTTTGAAATGAAATGGCATGAATGTGGATGTAGCCTACATCCACTGAGTGGTTGTTTGAACTCAGTGCCAAAGTCGATGTGTGAGTCAGTACGAGAATGTGTCTGATAGGCGGTGCTTAGTCAACTCTGAATGGTTGTCAATATTCTAATTGGTTGAAATGCAGTGAAAAGGCCAGAACAAAGACTTCTATTCTCTACGCTTCATATCAGATCAAACGTGATACTCTGTTAAACATAAGAACAGACTGAAACATGAAATACTGAAAACATGTTGTAAAATTGAGTGCTTGTGCTGTCTCTTATTCAGTTATATGTTTGGTGTCTATTTACCAAACCATTTGTCAGTTTTATGGTAAAATGGGAGAAATGTGGATTATTGTGTTATAGTTCAATTTAAAGTGTGCCCCTAAATTCTACGGCTGTGCCCCTGATAAATTTCAGTGAGGTGCTACAGTGCTCCTGGTTAAATCTTTGTCTGTAGCACCGCATGCAGGTGAACATCAGTCTGGGTGGGAAATGAACTGAGAGTTCACAGCTGTCGAGCTTTGCATTTATGCTGTTTGCCAAAAATGAAAATTTTTAATATATACTGAATTTAGAACTTTCTGTGTCTGCACTCAAATAATCTCAATCTCTGAGTATGTTACATAATTCGTAAATAAAGTAAAATGCTTTCTTGGAAAATGTTCTGTCAAATGTTCTCTCCATGCTCCCCCAACTTCAGCATGTCCAAAACAGAGCAATTCCTAAATCTCCCTTTAATAGAGTCTTTTAGAGAGGCACAGGAAGAGGAACAAATGCCTCTATTCAGTCGCTTCCAAAATGCTAATTCCTTAACACTTTCATAAGGGTTCCCATGTCACGACATGGGATAGTCCACTTCTAATGGTCGCTGTGGCTAAGGACTGCATGAAAACAATAAAAATGTGGGAAAACATGAGAAATATGACATTACTACAAGTTCCTCTGAATTTCACATTTTCCTTATAAAAGATGCATGCCAAGCCTATCATGTCACACTGGCCATTAAGTTTATTTTCTTCTTTTTACTGAAGCCTTTACTTGGAACAGTGCATGAACCCTGACATTTGAAATGAAATGACTGATGATTTTTTTTTTTTTTTTTTATGTAACCCACACAACTCTGTCATCATGGGACATTCAGAGAAAAAGCAGGTGGTAAAATGACTGATAAACAGGTGCTGCCTTTAAATAATTGGGCACTGCAGCTGGTTATGTTTAAATCCAGTAACTATGCACCTTCATGAAAATTATTGCAATAAACGTTTTGGGGAAACTTTCTGAAAGCACATAAATGAAGGACAGACATGTGTTTAGTGACTGCTTGGGAAGGTAATTTCTCCTTATCCCTGTGGATGTTGGAAGGCAGTTTGCATAGTTTGGCTCCAGATTATTGGCTCTTTTTGAATTGATGTTATGTCAGCTGCTCAAACATATTTCTTGCTTGATATTTCAGCAGAGCTTTGGAACAGGTAAACGGACCTATTAACAGAGAATGATTATACAAGAAGATTCATCAAGCTTATCTCTCAACTATTAAATCCACTTTAAATAAGTTATTTCATTATCCAAAGCATGCAGCTGTTTCAAACAGACCTATTGACAAGACAGAAATTGGACTGACGTTGTTGAATTGCTGAGAAAGTAAGGTGGAAACTCAAAAAGTACTATGACTCCCAGTGGTAAAATTGGTGTTTGGACTGAAACAACATGATCACTGGTGAAAGTAGCCAGTGAAATGATAATATAACAAGTTACCCATCAATGCTTTGAAACAGGTGTAGTGTTTCACCCTGTAATATGTTAATAACCTCTTTTACAGATAAAGAGGGAAACTATAATTTATCAGTCTCTGATCAGATACAAGTTCTTTTCGGGCTGAATGAAGCGACTCCGACGGGTCGCCAGATGTACGGACACTTAGGGAAGAGAGGCGTTCAAAAATTATGAGAAGAGCAAACGGAAAAACAAAATGTAAAAGTACTAACAAAGAGAAGGCAAAACGACTAAGTAAAACTACCAAGTAGAAAGACAGAACTTCTGACTTAATGAGAAATAAAAATCTCTTGTAAAGAAAGAGAAAATCCAACTAGTGGAAAGAAAGAAAAAAACCAAAACTCTTCTGGATGGAAAGAAAAACTCTTCTCGTCTCTATTTGTTTTGTTATATTTCCATTCACAGAACTTTTGTCAAATCAAATGTTCTTTCAGTCATGAACAAAAGCATCACTTTTGTGTCATGACAAAAGAAAGTCACTTTTATGCCATTGCTCAGTCAGTTATTCATCTTCATGCTGCATCACCATTGTTGTAATTGTTCTGCAGTTTTGTATAGTTTTTTCTCACTCATTTTTTACCAACTACTCACCAGCACTGCTTTTATCTTTTGACATTGTTAAAAGCATCAAAAGAAATATTAAGACTGGAATCACAGACTTTTTTTCTGTTTGCATGTTGTCAAGCTTATGTTCAGTCAGTGTAACCTTATTATCCACTATATATATATATATTGCCCCAATATCAGTAGCAGAATGCATGGTCATAATACACGACAGAGTTTAAAGACACAGATCTTATGAGCACTAATGATTTTTATTTCCATTTCCTTATCCTGCCTTGTCTTGTTGTAGTTTCGATTTTGTGATTAAGTAAATTGAATTAGATTGCACTCACTGCAGACTATAGCTTAGCTAAATGGTGCTGTTTCATCCACATTTCAGCATTCACTCACCACCCGACACCAGTCTCCCTTTGGCTTAGCCATTTGATGCCTCTGGGAACCTGGATGTAGTCTCTCTTTGCTCATTTGAAATGTTGAGCTTTTTATTGCTGCTTCTTCTCAACCTTGTAGAGCTTAAACTTTTTAAAAAAAAAAATCAAATCAAACTGCATATTCTGCATGCTAGTTCTACATAGACTGATTGTTTGATAAATGGAACACGCTGAAGAGCAAGCAAGGTCAGGTCATGCATGGCACAAATAGCATTGATTGACCTACAGAGATGGCTACAGCTGTCTTCTATATAAATCACATCACTGTGGTTTTGTTTTAAATCTTCAGCACAAATAGCATATATGTTTGGAAAGGCTTCACTCATACTTGAAAAAGATACTAGTTTCATAATTGGAACATTACTATAGAAATAAATGTAAAGTGAAAATTTGGTCTTGTCCTAGATTTTGCTTTGTGTGCTCTAAAAGTCTAAAAAAAAGTGTATACCAAGGAGATACCCTGTCCCCCCTGTTGTTCTGCGTTAGGCCTGAACCCCCTCAATCAGACCATCAACAAGAGCGTCTTGGGTACAAATTCCAAAATGGGATGACCATCAGTCAAGACCATCAGCTACCTCCTTACATGGATGACATTAAGCTGTACGCCAAGAACGAGTGTGACATCGACTCCCTGAGTCACCTCACCAGGATCTACAGCAATGACTTCAGGATGTCATTCAGACTCGATATGTGTGGATGGATGGTTTTTTTTGGAGAGGAAGGATGATCAGAACTGATAAATGTAGAACTACCGCAGGCAACATAGTAGATGTTCAGGACAGCTACAAATACCTGGGGATCCCACAAGCAAACGGCAATCATAATGTGACAGCTCGGGGGTCAGCCACAGCCAAATGCCTCCAGAGGGTGAGGCAGGTCCTAAAAGTCAGCTAAATAGGAAAAACAAGATTGAGGTTATCAACACCTATGCCCTACCAGTAATCAGATACCCTGCTGGCATAATATCCTAGCCATTGGAAGAGATGCAAGCTGCCGGTGTTGAGACAAGGAAACTCCTCACAATGCATGAAGGGTTTCACCCCACGTCCAGCATACTGAGGCTGTACACTAAGCTAAGGGTGGGAAGCCGAGGACTAGTGAGCATCAGAGCCACTGTCCAGGAGGAAAGAGCAGGCCTCCAGGAATACATCACGAAGATGGCCCCCAATGATGACCTGCTAAGTGAATGCCTCAGGTAACTGAAACCCAACATAGAGGAGGAACCCGAGGGGTTATCGTGGATGGATAAGCCCCTGCATGGGATGTACCACCACCAAATTGAGGAGGTGGCTGACATCAGAAAAACATACCAATGGCTGGACAAAGCTGGACTGAAGGACAGCACAGAGGCACTGATCATGGCTGGAAAAGAACAGGCCCTAAGCACAAGATCGATAGAGGCCGGGGTCTACCACACCAGACAGGACTTACAAGTTAAATTCTTTGATTTTGTATTATAACATAAATAACAAAAATTATTTTTTTACAATAATAGGTGCCTGTGTGGGAAAAAAAATAAAAATACAGCAGCTGCTTCTCGTCTTTTAAGTGCAGCAAACAGAAGATCTACACCCACTTGCAAAACTCAAAGCAATAATCTGACTGCAGGCAGAGCTTTTGATGTTAGCCTGACAAAAGCACTAACTCAAAAAGTCCCTTAGTCCCTTTCATTTGATTTTTTTAATGCCTCATGTGTGCTTTGGAGTTGTCAAAAGATAACTTTCTGGGTGTGGCTTGTGTTACAGTTAGAATCAGGCAATTGTTTTATTTGTTCTTTCACTCTTTCAAGTGGCAGCAGCTTTCAGAGACATCAAAAGCTCTTGATCTAACAAGCTCTTCCGTATCCGTCATTGTAGTTTGAAGGAAATATTTCAGCATTCACTCTGTGCCATCCGACGGTTACAGTTCTACATTATGATTGGTTCCAGAGTGGTATCCAACATGGGAGGGTTGTTTTGTACATATTTTGTGTTGTAAGCATGCATATTGACTCCAAAGTACACTTGTATGATTAGTCACATGACCTGTACACAAAAAGCTGCTAATGCTGCTGTGGCAAATGTGTAGACTTTGCCAACAAGTGTCTGGCTAAGGAGTAAATTGAAGACAGAAACAGAAGTATTAGTCCAGCTGTCATGCTTCTTGCTTTTTCCTCTCTTGAGAGAAAAAAAATCAAAATTCATCAGCACAGCAAGAGCTGCTAATTACACGCTTTATACTTGATAATTTCCTCATTGCCCTTCTTTTCTTCACTCGCTGTTTGAACTCTTATGAAAAGAAGGAGAGGAAAACTAAAGTTGTGAATTATGTGTTCTCTTTATTTTTTTCAAATTGACAATGTAAAAAAATGACTGTTAAACCTTGTTTCCCTGTGCAGTCTATTGTAGTCAAAGCGGTTCTTGGGGCTTAAAATGGTCCTTTAAACCAAAGAGAAAACTAGTTTTATCATAAAGCATGTTCAGGTAGACTAAAACAAATAAATGGATAGTTTGACAAGTATTTGTGTGATTCATATTGTATGCAGCTGTTAATAAGCAAGTGTCAAAATCATCAGGTGATTTTAACCGTGACTGCTGTGACCGCTGCCTATGTAATAAAAATAATATTAAATTTTATTTTTAAATGGGAAAATGTTTGAATTCATGTTGAATTTAATGAGGTTACATTTTTGCACTGTGATAGTTTATGACATGTGGCAGCACTGAGGGACCGCTGAAGGTTTGGGGTGAAATGACCTTATTAAAGTTCTGACGTGTAAAAGTTTTGTTTTATTAACTTTATAAAAAGTTAGAAACAAATTGAAACAAAGATATGTAGATTTTTAACCTGTATATACATTTTAGTCTTTTTTTGCAATCCAAACTTTTCTTTTTGAATTTGCAAATTTAGCAGAAAGGTTATTTGGCAGTGACATCCCAAGAAATTATAAAAAATCCAAGATAAATACACACATTTGTAAATAATTTGACAGTAAAAAAAAAAAAAAAAAAAAAAAAACAGATAACTTTAAGTGCATGTGTTTGTTCCAAGCTGCTGTGTATTCAGTCAGAAGTTAATTTTCTCCTCAACATGATCCTCACAATCAGAACTAACCTGGGATACATAGTTTGAGTTTAGATTTCTGGCATTAATAAATGAGCCAGCTACCTAAAATATTCTGTATTTTATATCTGTTTTTGGCCGCTCTCATAAGATGAAAATGTTTTCAGACTAAGGTGCTCTGGTCTGGGAATCATTCTATTTAACTGCGGTACCCATAAATAGTAGTATTAGGTTAAAAACCTGCCATTTTTATGAGCCATTTTATTTTACACTAAGAAGGAGTCTTTTCCCAACTCAGCAGGTTCTGCTTCATACGCAGGCCTATTTCTCAGATAACCTGTAATTTATTAACCTGCTCGATTCATGCACTGGGTTGTAGGAACATATCAGGTTCTTGCACTTTCTCAACCGGCCCCTTGACAGAATGATTTATATTGACTTTAAGTTTTATACGTTATTACTTCTCCTCGTCACAAGTACCCTGTGCTACATTTTATGAAATATATGTAACATAAAGCATATAACATAGACTGGCAAATACAATCCATTAAGTGAAGCCAGAAGGGATACAGTACATGCTTGTTTCACTAGTACCTTTTATAGAATTGTACCTGCGGGCTGTTTTCACCTGACACGAGCAAATTGGTTTTCAAGAGCAGCTTCAGGAACTGTGGGGCAGCTGGTTTCTTTTACTGCACCTTCTGTTCTCTGCCCCGAGTGAAAACTCAAAACAGGTGAAAAATCGGTGGTACTGCCATGTGGTAAAATGTCCAAAACTGAAATATTTGCAGGTAAATAATGGGGAATCACAAATATTTCAGCTGTTGCTAAGGCAAAGTAACACGGAGACGATATTGTCAGCCCACACACACAGTGAAGTGGTCTTTTCATGTGCTCAGTGAATGGCCATGAAGATGGGGCTTGAAAAGTTGTGCAGGCCAGCCTATTGACGAGCCCGTCTGTCCAAAAACACACAGAGATCAGGCTTTGACTTTCAAAAGCCCCAATCCCACACACACACACCCACACACACACACACACATATTTAATTTGTCTCAAATATTGGTCCTGCCTCCTCATCTCTTGCTGTGCATCCATGTGAGACATAGCCCACTGACATTTTCCACTGCAGGATTAGCTGTGTTGGGGGGCCAGGCTGATCTGCCTCAGTGGTCCTAAAGTGCTGACCCTGAGGTGAGGAGGCCAGCAGGATACTCCTTAAAAGGCTATTGGATCCTCTGTGCTTATTATCAGTAGGCATGTGACTAAATCATCCCTCCTGCTTCTCCTTGTTATCATACAACATGTGGAAAAAAGCCTCTTTTCTGAGATTAAATAAACCTTTTTTTCCAGCCAGGTGGGCTTCTGTTGAAGATGATCATCTTCTAATTTGCCTTCCTGTCTGCGGGAACTTTTCATTAAATTCGACATAATATGACAGCTGATCTGCCTTCTCTGAAAAGCAGGACTTGATTGTGCACTTGTGAGCACGTCTCAGCGTATAAGCATGTTTGTGTGCATGTTTGAGCACGCTGTGTGTGTGTGTGCCAGTGCGTGCATGCTGATCCCTCTGACCATGTGGAAGCTGTGTGTCTACAGTGTATCTCAAAGCAGAGCCAAGCCTGGTTACCATGCCGACGCGTTTCACTCACAGACACCGCGTTTATCTTAATTGCCTCATTTTCAATCCCATGTTTGCCTCTTTATCCTCCGTCAGCTGTGTCCACACTCCTAATAGTTGTGGAGTAGATGCCTTTTCCAGTGATAGAAGTGATCTGAGGTAAATAGCTTATTCTTTCTGGGGAGATATTTGCATTAACTTCAGTGGGACTGACTGCTTTAAACATATATAATATCAGTTCCTTTAAACATTACCCTTCTTATTAAACCAAGTATATAAAATCATGATGTTGTACGTGTGTGGAACTGGTGCTTTCTCTTCCTGTTAGTGTTGTGCAGACAGAAATGGAGCAGACGGTGCTGTGCACATTGTGTTCAGTAGGTGTGCTAATCAGGAGTAGAGATCCCCCGACTGCAGCCGTGATGGCTGAGTTTGCCATCTGTGGTTCTCTGATAGCCGGCAGTCTGACAGAGAGCAAAACGACTGCCTGGTCGAGCCTCTGCTGTCCTCACAGGACTCCTGTCAGCTCTGCCTCCGGCGCTTTCAAGGGCACTACGTCATTTAACTTGAAACACCTTAAACCAATTAACACTATGCTTGCAGGCGCTTCATAAGCTCCGACACTAATTTAGTATAGCCACCACACATGTAGAAGAGTTAAGATAAATCTTTAAACGTCTGCAGTCCTGCTTGAGATATTTCCTGTTTGATGTGTGTCTTTATGTTGTGCTGTATTTAATAAATTGCCTTTCGGCACAGATCTGGCAATAATTAAGGGGACTGTTAAAGTGTCACAGATAATGGATAATTGCTCATAAATGTGTGCAATTTCATTGCTGGAATATTGTCTGCTTTTCATTTGCAGTAACAGGTCATAAACTCCTGTCACTTTCAGCAGAGCACATGTTTGTGCAGAGTTCAGAGTCGCGGGTTATTTGTGAGTTAAGATAAATGCAGAAACATGTTCATTCAGCCTTCTGCAGCAAGAATCTACACAGAAAAACGTAGTACCCAACTGATAACTATGAAACCCCTGTTACCATGGCAACGCTTAAGGAAAACCATTGACCGAAATGCATTGGTCATAATATTGATTCAGAGTACACTGTATGAGGTAGTTGGTATCAGCCAAAGGCAGGTTGGCCTGCTTTTGTCTGTGCCAGGTCAGAGGCTTATTGACCGTTTTGACAGACTGACTAACAGACGACTTTCTTGTGAAATGGGCTGTCAGCCCAAAGTTCAATTAAAAGCCTCTCACTGCGTGAAAGCAGAATATTTGCCAAATAAGTAGAAAAGTAAATCGGTCTTCATGCTTTCTCAGCAGTCTGGTCCTTCAAGAATATTGATGGCTCTACCTTAGCTCATTTTTATAACCCCCATCAAAGCTGCAACATATATCTTATCCTTGCAGGTCGAACATTTCTATATGACGTGTGCTTTGGAAACACATGGTTATATTTTGAGGTTTTAGCAGGGCAGTGAACAGCAGTATCCACGTGCATTTATCTTTCTCAGCTGTCAGAGCAGGGGGTGAGCCACCTGGTTTTATTTTTAAATGTGCATGGTGCTTTTAGCCTTCTCTTACCTGTGGATTCAGCAGGTAAAGAGAGTGCTTTCTTGATATGGCAGTAGACCTTCACCTCATAGTAGTCAGATCACATTTTGTGATTTCTGCTTCATGGAGATAAGAGATGTGTCAAAAATAAAGTCAGTTGTAAACATTTCCTGGGAAAAGCACAGGATTTTCCCATTTTAAATGTAATTTCTGCACGTGATAGCGACTGTGAGATACTGATGAGCTGTGAAGCAGGAAAGAAGAAAATTGTAGACTTCAGTTTTTACACTTGACTGTTTACAACAGTTGGTTCAAGGTGTAAATAAATGTTTGTCTTCTTGTCTCCGTAAGTCATGTCCAAAACGGTGAATCAACAGGGCTGGGATTAGAAATGAGCTGCAGTGGCGGACAGAAAGAGGAAGAGTCTTTCCCGGGGCAGTGCCCAGCACAATGTGGGGTTTGTCTGGCCCGAGTGCATAAACACTAAGCCTTTCGGAACTGGCAGCTCTCCTCGGTACCAACCCACCTCAACCAGCTTCCAGAGCTGTCCAGCCCCGGAGAACTAAGCATTTGTGCAAAGTTCATAAGGCTTCGTTCTGTTTGTGTGGCCATAATAGAGGCTCCATCCTGTTGTAGCTCAAAGAGTACTTATGGGCCCAGAGGGCCTGGCGCTAGCATCGCAGAGGTGTTAGTGTTCTCAGTTACTGACTTTGGCTGACTGCTTTCATTCTGAAAAGACCTCCTCCCCTCCTCTTCCTCTCAACAGATCCAATACTGAACCTCCACTATCAGCATTTCCATTGTTGGGTTTTGTTGTCTGCCTTTTAAACCCAATTTGCCAAACAAAATGCTCAAGTTAGATAAGAAGATGAAAGTCTATTTCAGTCCATTCTCTTACAGATGACCAGCATCTATAGGTTCAGGTAAGCTGAACCCATAAATATGTTTTACATATCTGTTGAATTGCAAAGTACATGCACACGTGTTTGTTTTATAATGACACTAGAGCATTTGCCAGCATCTGTGTGATAACAGCCTTGTCATCTTTGGCTGTAAGTTCCATGCAAGCAGTCATGCCATTAGTTGATTTTTCACCGTGGTTACGACCCACATCAGCATAATTCAAGCATGACCCTCCTCCCCCCCCTTTCATTTTCTGCTTTTCTCCCTGTTAAAACCCAAACCTCAGTCTACGGTCCACATCATACATCATTTAGTTGGGGAAGCCCCCCCCCCCCCCTCCAGTGTGTGTCGTGGGAGAGTCAGATTTTTTTTTTTTCTTTTGTAGGGTTGGTAGAAAGGTCTTATCAACAATCTCAGCACTCTCTGCTCATTGAGCTTTAGCCTCACATGTCACACAATCTCCTCTCAAGTCCTTCTCAAGTGAGCTTCCACTACCTACAGTTGAGTCTATTGTAGAATCTAAGTTTTTTAGGTATTTTAGAAAATCCAAGGTTTTTCAGTTTAATGTATGACATTGAGGAAATGGAAAAAAAGCTTCAATTAGACTAGGCGTATGCTGGGAGACGTCTTTAACAGTTTGACGTAATACAATCCTCAGCGGAATTAGCAATTAAGAACATTGCCACTGACTGACAAAATGAGCTTGCGACAGGATCAAAACACAACAGATTTTCACACAGCTTGGGATCAAGGCTCACACCCAGCGCACTGCTCATATGTTCCCCCATCTGATCACTGCAAATAAGCACTTTTTCATCAAGCACACAGGTGCATCAAAATCTTTCATGGCGCAAAAAGGGAGGGGGCAAGACAGAAACTTGCGTTCCTCCACTCCGCTTTGTGCACACCCAGTGAATAGCCTTTAGATCAAGCTTTGTCGGAATGATTGTCAGTAGCTTAATGAACTCCTTTGCCAAGCAAGAAGCTTTGGCAACGTATGTGAGCGCAGTGCGTCTGTTCGACTCAGTCCCTAGCCTGTATGACACAAGATAAAGCAGGCTCAGAAACAGAGATCGCTTAACTCGCAGTTTTCTTTTATTCTGGATTTCATTACCAGGGAAAGATTTGTTGCTCTTCTCATGGGGATCATGGCTGAGAGTGAAGTCAAATCTTGTAAGTACTGTACGTGGCAATATGTGTTGATGTCTGGAAAGCTGTCGCTGCACTCCAGGATTAAAGTTTTGGCTTTTACAAGTAGATTTGCTTCACGCAGAAGCAGACACAAAGATCACTGGCACGTTCTGAAATAACTGTAGAGAAAAACTGCGAGTGATGTAAATTTTTGTAAATGTAATTTATTATTGAAATTTGGCCAGAATATTTGTCACAAAAAAATGAGTGGTCTTAAAAATGGTAGTATTTCTTCACAAGATGTATTCTTAGTGACCCAAAAATGAATTTATCATGGGGCACACATAAGTCGTGAAATACAAAGTGTGTGACTTTAAGTCGTATGACATGTAAAAAGAGTTTAACAAGATAAGACATGAAAAAAATAAGCAAAAATAAATCTAAATATAAACTTGAAAAATAAGGGTTTTGTCAGTTACCAACATAAATTCTTGAAGGAATCATGATGTTCATAAGCTTATAGTAAGGGTTGGGGTTTGCCAGATTAATTCTTCACTATAAACACTAATAATATATAATTATCTAGTATTTTGCTTTATTTTGTCTTTAAATACAATAACATAACATATAGGTCACACATTTTAATGAAATCCTGCCCGCTGGCTTGTCTATTTCCCATTTGTATCCTAACTGGATTGTAGAATTGTCTATCAAAACCATATATGACAATTAATTTCAAACATTTGATTGGACAAGAGATTTATATACAAGTGAATATGAGAGTACTTCAGCCTTGGGTCGTTTAGTCACAGTGTACGTATTTCTTGGCTTCATTAATGTTAAAAACCTCTTTCCAGGAAGCGATCCTGTACTTGAAGACATATCAATCATTTAAGCAGTTTTTGATCTCACCAAGAATGATACACACATGCAGCATGGCAAATGAACAGGGGAAAAAACCTTAGCTTTAAACCCAAGGAGTCTGTTTGCACATAAAACACCATTTCTCATGTCTGATGCTGAAGATATAACAACCGTGCTTGTGTGTATTGACTTTTGCAGTATGATAGGCAGCTGCTTTAATAACTTTCTCAGTCATGAGCTGCAGCATGGATAAAAGCATCAATGAGGCTCTGAAGGCTCCAGTTTTTCCACATGTACTTTAACAAATGCTTTGCATCCCTCTTTATGTCACTGTTCTCTACAAATTATTTTTTTCTGCTCCTCACCCAACACTTTGAAACCAGCGCCATCATCAAATAATTGTATTGTTGTCTGAAACAACATTTGAGGTGGCAGGTCTGCTGCGAAGCTGGTTGCTTGGAAGAGTCCTGAAATGATCTGTGGCTCTGTGGCTTCAGCTGGCTAGTGGGGGAATGGCAGGCAAGACAGCAAGTGGGGCACCAGTCACTGTTAGGCTGAATGAACTGAGCAGCTACGTTAGACAGTCGGGAGGGAGAGACTGACTTATACAGGTTGGCCAGAGAGACAGAGACAGAGATAAGAAGGACATGCAACAGGCTAGGATGATTTAGGATAGAGATGGAAATGTATTGACAGATGCTAGGAGTATGAAAGGAAGATAGAAAAAATACTTTGAAGAGTTGATGAATGAGGAAAATGAAAGAGAATGAAGAGTAGAAGAGGTGATTGTTGTGGACTAGGATGTAGCAAAGATTAGTAAGGCTGAAGTGAGGAGGGGGTTGACCAAGAGTGGAAAGGCAGTTGGTCTTGATGGAGGTATGAAAGTATCTAGGAGAGGTGGCAGTGGATTTTTTGACAAGGACATTCAACAAGATCTTAGAGAGTGAGAGGATTCCTTAGGAATGGAGGAAAAGTGTGCTGGTGTCAATTTTTAAGAACAAGGGAGATGTACAGAGTTGTGGTAACTACAGAGGAATAAAGTTGATGAGCCACACAATGAAGTTATGGGAAGGAGTAGTAGAAGCTAGACTAAGGACAGAAGTGAGCATCTGTGCACAGCAGTATGGTTTCATGGCAAAGAAGAATACTACAGATGCAATATTTGCTTTGGGGATCCTGAAAGAGAAGTACGGAGGAAGTCAGAGGGAGTTGCATTGTGCCTTTGTAGACCTTGAGAAAGCCAGAAGAGGAGCCATGGTATTGTATAAGGAAGTCTGGAGTAGCAGAGAAGTATGTCAGAGTGGTGTAGGACATGTATGAGAGCTGTAAGACAATGGTGAGGTGTCCTGTAGGTGTGGCTGAGAATTTAAAGGTGAAGGTGGGACGGCATCAAGGATCAGCTCTGAGCCCCATCTTAGTTGCTATGGTGATGGACAGACTGAAAGATGAGGTTAGACAGGAATCTCCTTTAACAATCTTAGCAGATAACATTGTGATCTAAGTGGCCACATTTATTATGCTATAGATACGATACAGAAGAAGGCAGGATGACTTCCAGAGCACTAACTAAACATTTGCAGTCTGTATCCCTGTTCATCACATGTGTTTCTGTGCTGTGCTCCTTGCCAAGGCAAATTTACATCAATCTGCCAAAGAACAATTTCAATGATGACCTGTAAACTGACCTCCTGGAGAATCACGGTAGACTTTCTAATGAGTTTCATTTGCTAAGCCATTCATCCATTCAGAAACTCTGTTGCTCCTGGGAACATCTTGCTTTGACAGGTTGTGTTAAATGAAACTGCAGAGAAAGTTAAAGCTGAACATAACTTTGGAGAAAAGATTAATTTGACTTTAATTCATTCCCTATCATGTTAATGTTTTTATTTGTAATCATATTTGTTGAGTGAGTGAGAAATACAACTTGAACCAAGTTATATAAGTGTTGTTTCACCCGACACTGACCACAAAATTACTTCTGATGGATGACATAGTAGGTACAAAAAATAGTTTTTGCTTTTGGATTTTATAACAGTTGAGTAAGATTCTGTCATACCATGTTAGAAATTAATAAAAATAAGAATTTGAGTGGCTGTTCTTGAAGTTGTTCCATTTCATTTTCCCCAAAACATTTTAACATTTTGGCTTGACCCTGTTTAACTGGTGAGGCAAAGAAACTAGGCCACATTTCCGACAGCTGTGTCAAACAACTTACCCAGAGTAACAGTGTCCAGATGTCTGTTGCACAGAGGAGGACATTCAAATGCTACATTTCACTGAACAGCAGTGAATTTCACATTTCACAGGGCAGAATGAGAGCTTGGTAACACTTTATTTGACTCCTGTCTCTATAACGCATTATAACTATAATTATAATGAGTTGTAATTACCTTATAGCACTGTATAACTATAGTTATAAACACTCATAAATTATCATAATGCTTAACAACAATAATCATAACACACTATAAAGGATGTTATAATCACTTATAAGGTCAGGTATTATAGTATGTTATAACTGTTAGAAACTCACGGTCAATGCCAACATAGATAATGCATTCAATTCAATTCAATTCAATTCAATTCAATTCAGTTTTATTTGTATAGCATCTGTTACAATGTCAATTGTTTCTAGGTGCTTTACAGAGACCCAGAGCATGACCCCCGAGCAAATGTCATTAACTAAAAAAATAACATTGAATCCTAAACAATGATAATGGCAGGTAAAAAACTCCCACAGAGGGATAAAAAAAAACCTTTAAGCCTTTAAGTGGTAAAGAAAAACTCCACTTTAAGAGGAAGAAACCTTGAGCAGGACTAGAGTGACTTATAATCACATTATAATGCATTATACTAGTGATTATAATGCATTATACCAGTGATTATAAGGCATTATACCAGTGATTATAAGGCATTATAAAGAGTTTTAATATATGACAACTATGATCATTATAATACCCTTTGATCCTTGCAACAAAAATTGGTGAGCAAGGGACCAGCAGTTATAGCATATTATAATACCTGACCTTATAAGTGATCATAACATCCTTTATAGTATGTTATGCTCATTGTTATAAAGCATTGTGATCATTTATGAGTGTTTATAATGTTAATTATACACGTTTATAAGCATACCATAAATATATGTATAATGCTTTTACCTGGCTGGCCTTCGGCAGGAAGGTCCCCCATATGAGCCAGTGGAGTTTTTCCTTGCCACTGTTTGGCTTAAAGGTTTTTTTTTTTTTTTTTCCCTCTGTGGGAGTTTTTTACCTGCCATAAATATATGTATAATGCATTATCTATGTGGGCATTGACAGAGAGTTTCTAACAGTTATAACATACTAGAAAACCTGACCTTATAATTGATTATAACATGCTTTATGTTGTGTTATTATTATTGTTATAAAGCATTATGATCATTTATGAGTGTTTATAACAATAGTTATACAGTGCTATAAGGTAATTATAACTCATCATAATTATAGTTATAACGCGTTATAAAGATAGGCGTCAAATAAAGTGCTACCGAGAGCTCTGATTGATGCGAATGACTTAAGGACTTATAACAGAGGCAAAATGACAAGGATAAATATGGGAAGTGACACCATAAATTCCTTTTTTTTTTTAATTTGAAATGTTTAGAAAAGTTTTTGTGACTCTAGTAGCCTTTATTATTGAAAGTCAACAGACAGTAAAGTGGGGCAGACAAGATGGGAAAAGATTGGTTGAACATTCCCTGCGACTGCTGCAGGAGGACTCTTGCCTCTGTTCACTCAACCAACTGAGCTATCCAGCAGCCCCACCAGAAATTCCTGGTGGCTGGCAGAAATAAAACTGCTTCAGGGTCTGATGGAAGTTTGGGGTGTAAAAGCCATCAATCATGTCTTGCTATGGCACAATTTCGCCAGGGGAAATTGCCACCATCAGTCAGACGAAGTGAACATATTCGCAGAGGAGAAAGCTGTGTTACTTCACACAAAATAATATCCCTGTCCATACAATTCAGTGGAGATCACACACTAATGGGATTATTGTCCTGAGTAAGGGCCACTCCTATGGGACTTCAAAGAGAACATATCAGAAAGGAAAATGGGGGAGGGGGGGACTGTAAGACTCGATGCAGACAGGTGCACTACACTTCTTGAAGCCTTCTTTTTACCTTTGGCATATGAATGCATTCAATGTGTGGACGAACGTTGCATCGTGTATGTTCTGCATGATATATGACTTTTTCATGTTACATGCATTTTTACATTTAACTGATAAATCATTCTTTAAACTTCAATGAAAATTCAAAATCCAGAAAGAATGGTTGGATCATACTGTATGTTGAGATGCTGTCAGTTTGTTTTTTTTAATTTTCCTTGAAGATTATATCTAGGGTTTCATATTTTACAAAGAAAACTACCGTATTTTCCGGACTATAAGTCCCACGCTTTAAACCATGAGGCTTATACAGAGATGCGGCTTTTCTATTAATTTTTCTTCAGCCCTCAGGGGGCGCTCTAGCAGAAAGTGCAAAAACCAAAAAACAAACCAAGTAGTTAAAGACTATTCTGTTTTTGTTCAGTAGCCTATGTTGGCTATGCTACTCTACATTCATTTTGTGAGCATCAATATCTTTTATTATTGGACAAACGGATTAATCCAGGTGTGTCTGACCATTGTAGCTACTCGGACACACCTGGATTTATCAGTTTGTCCAGTCAGTTTGTTGGTTCCCCAGTGGATTTCAGGGTTCTGAGCGGACCCGCCGCAGAGGTAAGGTTTTAATCGCAGATGCGGACCGGACACAGCGTGGAGCCAGCAGGTCCGCGATCCGGCTCCAAAGTGGATCCGGTACTGAGTGCAAGTGGACCCTGATACGGGTCCATTTCGCGGGTCTGTTCCGGATGTCTTTGCTGTGTGGGGTGGTTTCAGTACACAGGAGGAGGAAAAATCAGTTCAGGTATATGAATAAACACTTATGGTACAAAATCTTTCGATGTAAATATCGTATTTCTCAGCCTGGATACCGGCGGCTTATATTCAGGTGCGGCTTATAGTCCAGAAAATACGGTACTTTCAGAAAAAAAGAAAAACAACTTTAATGTTTTTTGTGAAATAAAAACAGCTTTCAGAAAAATGAGCATTAGTGATGAGATGAAAACCTCTTTTGGCAGAAAACCTTTCAAAATGTTTGTTTCTCTCTTTTGGTAAATGAACTAGCTACATGGTCATGTTCCACTGGTGTTAGATGGTGACCCATCTGTCCAGCTGTGGTACTCTGTCACTTGAGGGTCACTGCAGGCTGTATTTAGAGCAATCCCCTGTCTCACTGTTGACTGGACTTCTTGCGGGGTCATGAAGGCCCTTAATTATTAGTTCATAGAAGACACAACGGTCACAAATGCTACTGTTGATCAGAGCAGCCACTCTGTCTCCAGCTGAGCCCCCGTCCTACACTGCTTCTCTAACCTTGGTTTTTTTCAATCTTCTTCAAGTTCTCCTCAGCCCACTTCTACTCTCAGGAAACATTACTGTTGACTAAAATATTAATGGCGTGATAATTAAATTGTCATGCTTTCTGAAGTACTGTATTATCGACCCAAATCTGAGTTAGACAGATTTAGACAGATAAGGTTATTATCTGCTATTGGTTCTTCTCTCTAATCTCATTTAGTGGCTTCTTTCTGTGTTGTTCTTTGCCACTGATAATATTTAATAATGGATGACTTTCATTGCAATGCTTTTATCACTAAAGGTCAGAATACAATTAGTTTTAAATTCAGCAGAGTCAGGAGAGAAAAACAACAAGCAAACAACATAAGGAAACCTAATTTTTGAGAAAAAAAGATACAATTCTAAGATTTGTTATTTAATTCAAAAACGGACAGTGGGAAATCTGTAACTCAGAGAAGAATCTGAACAGAAAGAAAAATAACGACTGAAAAAAGTCTGTACAGATACATGAGTTTCATCTGTCCTGGTGTTAATCAGCTTGGTTGTTGTTTGAATTGTTCTTTTACAATCAAAATGGGAATCAGTTTGGATACATTATCAGGATCATGAGAGGGAAGTGTGGAGCTGTTGTCTTCTAGTCATAGGTCTTTAGTAAAAGGAATATTTTAATCCAGGCTGACAAGATGCGGATCTACTTAATCCTATTACAGGTTTTCACATTAAACTACAGTAAACCCACACTTCTCCGCCCATTGTCTTTGTGTGAGGAAGGAGCAGATGGTGCCAAATTAACAGCTTACTGTTGTGAATTTTGAATGGCTGAACTTGGAACCACCCCTTCGTTGAACAGCACATTCACCAGTGTGGACAATTCCCAGGAAACAACTTGCTTGTGTGTATATTTCCTTCACATACTTATGTAGTCTCTTGTGTTATATCCTCTGTGTACTCATTTTAAACTTTTTAATGAGTCAAAATGAGAGTTTAAAATGAGACCAGATGGCTAAACTATAGGACTCAAGATAGACTGAAGTTTGCCAGGATTGTACCTTTAAGTAAAGTTAATGGATGCTTTATAGTGATTCAGTGTGCAGTGATTACAGTGAATAAAGCTGAAAGAATCTTTGAATTAAGAGAAGAACAAGAATGGTGGTGGTTGGGCTAAACTGCACACCAGCTACAATAAAACACTAAAGAAAGAAAAAACTAAAAAATGTAAAAATTTGAAATATATTGAAAAAGAAAACATCATAACAGATTAACAGTCACAGAGGCACAACTTAATCAAACCAGTTCTGTAATTTTATTTACCCACACTTCCAACTAGAGCAACTAGGCAATAATTAGATTTTATCTATTTATTTAAATTTAAAGTTTTTGGCAATCAATTTTCACTTTTATAATTATGGTATTTCGCCGCTGGTGCCCTCATGAGCTTCCGTAGTTCCATAACGCCTCTACTCCGTGTCAGGAAAACTCTTTAGAGAGAGAAAGCTTTACCATAGCTTTGCTTGATTTCAAAAGTAAATGGTTTTCTCCAAAAATGTTCCCAAAACAAGCTGTTTGCTGTAGAGTTCGTCCAGTGTTATTTATAGCTGGGTCAGAGACAGTGTGGAGGCTTAGATGAGCCGCATGACTAATTTATTGTAGCAGTAATTTATTGAGACATGCAACTAGTGATAGAAGTGCATGTGTCGTACCTCTGTAAGGTTTAACCATAATCTGTAGCCACTGAAAGCTGCAGCATGCCCAATTTATCCCAACATCTTAAATGACTAAGAGAGGTGTTTCTCTTTTTTTTCCCCCTGGGAAAATTGATTAAAATCAAAAATGGGGTGTGGTGTTAAATGAACATATATATATTTAGACCATATCCTCCTGCCTGGCCTCCAACTAAACATTCACATAATAAAAACAGCTCAACAGTTTTCTGAAGACTGCTATAAGTATTTAATTTTACCATTTGTAAGTAGTGCTGCTACACGTGGCACACTTGGCAGACATAGTGGATTAGTCAGTGGAGTGTGTACTGTTATATAAGCCAAGATGCTGTACCAAGCAAGAAAAGAAGAGCTGCAAACTAAATTTATTTGACGAAGCAGTAAGAACTTGCAGTCTCAGACTGTTGCAACTTGTAGACAGTCCAGCAAAACAACATATTTGTTGACTACACTGTTGCAATGTTCATTGTCTTTTTATTTAGCTTTGACATATTATTCTATTCCATTCCTTTCAATTATTCAATTAGATAATACTTTATTGATCCCTGAAGGGAAATTATAGGTTGCAGTAAAAAGTCATGATAGATGGTTATACTTGTGGGCAGGAAGGATCTCCTGCAGCGGTCTGTGTTGCGGGGTGGTGGGAGTTAGCTGGTGTTTCTCACCTGCGGGAGGACTTAAGGTGAACTAAGATAAGGAGAGTGGTGATGGTAACAGTTTCTTTGGTACTTGGGTAACTCACCTGTGAGTGTACGGACCTTCTGCACGTGGCGTCGCGCACTGCAGCTGCAACAGTTTGCCGCCGTGTTTGTCGTCAAGGTGTGTGTCACGTGGCTGCGGGAGGTCTATATGGGCACGGACACATTTATTCTTTACACCCCTCCCCCAACACCCCCCCTCTACTGTCAACACAATCAATCAATAATGTTTACATCAATTCTCCATATACAGGTCTATAGCTTGGTAGAAGGTGTTCATCCAGTTTTTTTTATTAGTAGTTTCTGCTTCTTACATATTATCCTCTGAGTTTGTTTGCTGTCACAACACAACCCACTACACAACACCCCTCACACTTCACAACCCAGCACACACCACACCCTCACTGTCGAGTCTCTTTAACTGTCCTGTCTTTAAATGTTTCACTGATGGTGTTTTTTGGTCCTTTCTGACAAAATCAGGATTTAAGATATTAATAAAGACATTAAAAATTACTGCCAAAGAGGACTGGTGAAGGACACATTCACCCTCCACTACCCCCCCCCCCCCCCAAAAAAAAAAAAAAAGAGTCTGCTATAAGATTAAATTGCATACACATAATAGATGGTTTTGCTAGACAATGGCACTAACCTGAATGTAAATGCAGACCAAAAAAAAAAAAAAAGAGAAATGTTTTGTTATCAGAAAGAGGTCCAACATAGCCTTTGGGATACAAACAAACGTCAATAAATAGATAAATAAAAAAAACTAGAAAAGCACTCGGAGAGCACAGACCTCCGTCAAGTGCAACAATTCTCCAATATAGCGATTTACACATTGCGATAAAATCTGCCTTCTGGATCAGATCCAGATCAGCCTTTGAAATTTGATAGAGGTTTCCATTGTCCATCCCTGAGTCAAATTTAATGAGTTTTGAGCAATAATTAACGGAGATATTGAGAAACAAAATTCTTGGTCCCATTGACCGCCATGTTATCAAAAATTTGAAAGTGATCCAGAATCCAGGATTTCTTCCGGATCACACCCAAAATGAAATCAGTTCTTTCTTTTTACATTTCCGACAACTCCTGAAAATTTGATCAAAATCCATCCACTTTTTGAGTTATCTTGCACACAGACAGACAGATAAATGCCGGTTTGTCCCCTAGGAGGTAGTGATAGGCACTAGACATAAGTGATACATTATAGCCCTCTGAGGTTAAACATAGAAATACTGGTACTGGGAAGGAGTTTAATGGCCTTGTTGTAATGGGTTTACCCACATGCACATGCTTATTCAGATATATAAGTGTTATTTAACTGGTATCATCATTCAATGAAAAAGAATCCATGGAATTCCAAGCAGGGTTACATTATTTCATTCCTCTGTTTTAAAAGTACAAACAAGTGGAAAAACACTGTTCCTCTTCCCACAGCTCTGGATGATATCACATCTCAATATTTGGGAAGGTTAGTTATTTGAAAATCATTTTTATTTATTTATTTATTTTACGATCGGTAAAAGGTTTATGAGGCCTTGTGATTGATTGACGACCTGTCCAGGGTATAAGGCAAGGCAACTTTATTTGTATAGTACATTTCGTGTACAAGACAATTCATGGTGCTTTACATAAAACATTAGAAGCAATACAGAGCATTAAAAAGTATATTAAAACAGGAGAAAATAAAAAGATGATAAAATATTAAAATGCAAAAAAGTTAATCAACAGTTGTTTTTGATTAAAAAAAAAAAAAAAGGAATTAAAAATGTAGATAAAATGCAAGAAATTAAAGTTAATTGTTTTGATAAAAGGTGGCAAATAGAAAAGTTTTCAACCTTGAGTTTAAAACTGTACTTCTGCCTTTCAGCCAAAGAAAGCAGGGATGGACTCCAGAAGGTCCCTGTGGTCTTGAATAGGAACAAGTGGGTATAGATAGTGGATGGTTGTGGGAAGGCAACATCTGTGATGTGGCAAACAATGATTGGAGAATGAGGTTACAATGCCTTTAATGTCCAAACAAAAGCAACTGAGTTATGGCAAACATTTGTCGCCAAGTGTCTTACATTCATTCAGTCGTTCAGAGAGAGTTTAATGTCCTGAAGCAGATTTTATTTGCCTCCATGTACCCTTACCAACACAGAGCCTATATCCCATCCGAAGTTTGGCTTGGTGTTTATAATGACATTCCTTCAGTGAGTATAATTTAACCCTCTGCCTCCTTCTTAGGATTCCTTGGTTGCTCCCGAAAGGGGCGGGGATTAAGAAAAGCCTGCAGTCCGTAAATCAGCTAGGCTCTGAGGGGACGCCCTCAATAATATAGGTCCAACAGGCACCATACCCTCGGAGTTTAATGCAGACATTAACACTCCCAGCAGTTAAGCTCTGAGCAGACCTCCCTCAGCCAGATGGCCGGGTTGATCCTCAATAAATGTTTAAGCAGGGGTGAACAAATTAAGTCAGAAGGCAAATGTTCAAGCACAGTTTGAACAAAATGTAATCCATTTGAGCTGGTGTTAGGTAGGTAAGATTTCGGCCAGCACCATAAGGTAATGAGAAACATTCTCTAGTGGGGATTGCAACCCTCCACCCCCACACACCCTACAGTCTCCCCTCAAGCAGGTCAATATCTCCAACAAAGCACAAACCAATTAGTGCCTTACCTTTCAACATTAATCACTATGTCTGGGAAAGACTGAAACAAAGAAAAGCCTAAAGCATTCTTCTTAGATGACAGATAACTTTGAGTTGTAAATCTTGTATTGGAACTGAAGTCAGTTGGCATGAATTAACTGAGTTCAGTAGTATTATGTATAGAGCACTTAATGTCTGAAACCTTGGTTATGCTATGTGTGGATGGGGTTTAGAGGTTGAAATTTGGTTCAGAAAGGCCTATGTTGAATTGCAGTTTATTATTATTAGGGATGAATGACAAGTTCACTGTGTATGTTCCTTTACAGACAAGCTTGAAAGACTAAAATCAGTTATTTTTCTTGATCGGTTATTCAGTTACATGTCCCGAAAAGAGGGAATGGAGAAATTTACATTACACCTTGAATGCAGCATTGCGGCACAGTGCATTGATTAAAAAAAAAAAAAAAGACATGGAGGCGACTGCATGGAACTTCGTTAAAGTTTCAGAAGAAGATAGTTGCTGGTTATTTGTGACATTTGTGTACAAATGCTCCAAGCAAGGGAGGGAAAAATAGCACAAGCTTTAATATGTCAAACCCGACCAGCCACCTGAAACATAACCATCACTTCCATGGAGTTTTGAAATTGCGCTAATGTGAGCTAACGTGAGCTAACGTGAGCTAACATGAGCTAACATGAGCTAACGTGTGCAAGCCAACACCAAGTCTCGTCTCCCCTCCCCTCCCCTAGTTATTTAACAACATACATCTTCAGTCAGAGGCTTCTTTAATCTACTGCAACACAGAAAAAAAGAGATCCTTCCTGCCCGCATCTATAACCATCTATAATGACTCTTTAAACAGAGTTAAACAACAAGTTCCTACTTCCAATAATTTAAATTAATTTGATTTTATTTAATTTAATGTGGTGTTTCCTTGCATGTCCCTTAACATGAATGCCACCAGACTTCATTAACACCAGAATGAGCTCATCTCTCTGTTATAAATGCTAATGTTTGCTTACTACCACAAAATTTTGTTTTCTATTAGGTATCTTAGCTGTTGAGCTAATTACTCCAGCATGACCTGCTAAGATGGTTCAGAGACATTATGAGGGGGGCTAATGAATGAACACTCCAGAGGGTTTGCAGAAGATCACTTTAAACATTAATATTATACATTGCTCTTTTCCACCCTTCTCTTGTTCAGGTCCCTGGACCTTTGCTCATTATGGTCCAGACTGGCCTGTTAGCTGTGAAATGATGCAGTGCTCTGCACTCTGCTCCCTCTCTATGTGTGTTGTGTGTGTGTGTGTGTGTGCATGTGAATGTGTGTGAATAGACAGTGTATTCAGTCAGAGTCCCAACTATGCATGCTTTTTATGTCTTACATCCTTCAGGCAGCTTTATTTGCTGCAATAATAGATAAAATTGTTGCTGCTTTGTTAATGCTTTTCCGTCATTGTTATCAGAAAAATGCAGCCACAGATGAAAACAGTGCAGTGATTAAGCCAGTCAAACTTTGATGCTAATTTTGATCCTGATTGCATTTGTGGCTCTGTTTTAGACTTAATGTTTTTTTTTTTTTTGCTCTAATGTTGAACATCTGCTGTGCATTAATAAATCCACAAGTTGCTCCTTTGCTTATTTCTTGCCATTGTTGCACAGTGCTGTATTTGCAGCTCGCCACCACACACAATAAAATGAGGGAAAAGGTTAATGTGAGACTGTAATGTGAGACTTGAAACAAACATTTCTTTAAGTACAAGAGAGCCTTCCCAAGTACCGCAGAAGTGTTGCTTTTTCTATCTGCTGGGTGGCAGCTTCTGCCATAATGAATATTTGGGGCTTCATGCAGACACAACCACTTCTGATAAAGAAAGCAACAAGACAAATAAGCAATACAGATCATTCATTTTATGCCGTTTTCTATCGTCAAACAACCATGGTATACTACTGCAGTCATGCACAGGTCTGCAAAGGCCGAGATGAGTGTGAGTGCTGTGACCTTACAAGTCATGTTCCGTGGTACTCTGGTAGGATCTATTTGAACCAGAGCCGAACTCAGTCCATTTTGATGAAAATGAAAAAATCAGGTGTTCCTAGTTATGTTTGGCTAAGCAGAGAGCAGTCGGGGGATTCATGGAGCCTTCTCTGTCTCTGTTGCTTTCACAGGTACGGCCATCTTTAGCCCACTAGAGGAATGAACTGAGAACTTTAAGGCGAAAAACTTGTTTGTTGGGAACATCCAAGAGCCTGCATTGAAGTCATGGGGTTGCAGAGAAGCCCAGGAGTGGTCACCATGCTCATCTTGATCACCTGCATTCGTGCCTTTCATGGAACTACAGCAAGTGACATTCCACTAGAAGGTGAGTCCTGACTGTAATCTGAAAGTTGCACACTTTCACAAAAACACAAAAATGAAATATATTTACTGTGGTTTAAAAATAGATATGGAGGTTTTAACAATCACTTATGACTTTTGTACAGAGACAGAAGAATATGCATAGATTCCATAATTTCCAGGGACGTGCTCCACTCTTACAGCAACTCCAAGGCCTTGCCTTGCGTCAATCAAATATTATTGCTCTTTGGATTTTTTTTCCTACCTCTGTAACCTTTCGCTCTTACCTTAAATCCATTGTGCTATCTTATTCTGCGGCCACTGACCATGATCTGCAGCTTGCTGTCTGACCCTATTCCATGCAATCTAGGAAGTGTCCTGAGACAAGGTAATAGTGGTGGTCTGTGGTTTGCTGGTCTTTACAATCTGAACTTTTCCTCAGGAATAAATTTTTAAAGTGGTCATCATCATGGACGTCCAGATTATCCTACAGGCTTCCCACCTTCTTACTGCATCCTTCTTCTCTGTGAGCTTGAACATGCAGCACTTTTGCTTTTTCATATGCTTGTTGTCTCCACAAATGACACAGCTTGAAGGATTGCTGCTGAACTGGTTTGAGGCTCTGGTTCTGGAATGGCTTGGCTTGAACCTGGTCTCTCTCCTTGGTGGATCTTTATCCCTCAAGTGGTCCAACTGCTCATAAATGCTTTCTTGACTCTTGAAAGTTTGAAGACTGTCAACGTGCTCCTCTGGCAGCACGGTGCTGCTCTTCTCCCCTTCATAAAGAAGCCAGTCTGTCTTCATTCCAACAGGAAGTTTTTCTTTCAGTTGACTTAGGGATTAGTCGGTTCTTCAGTTCCTGAGGGGGTTTCTCAGCAGTTTGAAAACAGCTTGACAATTTTCTTTGGTTGGTGGCATTTGACAACCTGAAGCCCTTGAAGCTCCTTGACTATCTCAGTGGTGATGGCCATTTGACCAGAATGCATCAAGGTGCCAGTTCAAGCTTAAAAGAGCATTGTTCCAAGCTGCTGTGCCCCAGAGATAAAACCTGCAACATCAGCGTCCAAGCATCCTGCTTCCAGGCTCCAGAAGGATGTTTAGGCCACACTTCTACACAGGGACATCCATCACCTGGTGATCCTAATGCCAGTTGAAGAGCAGGTAGGAGAACCAGAATGGAGGCAAATTTTCCATGGAATTTTCTGATTGTTCCAGTGGTGTTCCCAGAAAGATGTGTTCCTCCCAGCCAGAATGCACCAGGTGAAGGTAATCTGCTAATCAGCAGATTGTGGTCGATGAGTGTTGGCTGTCTTTTTCAAGTAAAAGAGTTCTGTCTTGAAAACCTTGCAAAACAGTGAGGATCCACTTACAAAGCACAGCTGTGTAGTGGTTACTGGTCATGGTGTTTTCACTCAGTTTGGTCCAAGTTTTATCCCTATCTATTTATTTCACCCCAGTGCAAAAACAAAAAGAAATTTGGGCTCAAAGATTTCACAATATACTTTTTTAGTTTTAGAAACTGTCACCAGCCAGCTTCAATCTGAATGGGTTGTTAACACACCTGTGTAGACCAAGGAATGGGTCACCATTAAGACATGCAGGACACCTGGATTTGCCCACTCCTGTTCTAGAGATTCATTGCAGCAAGGAATTGAGATTGTAAAGGGTTTTTTTTTTCCACATCTACAGAGAACTTATCCTTTGGTTCTATAAGAGTTAAAAAAAAAGGTCTGAATAATTTAATAGGCAAGAAATCACACAACAGAGAACAGTTATGATCACCAGGAATTCTATGAGCTGCATATATTTACATCCATTATTATAAGGTTTTTTTTGTTTGTTTTTTTTTCATCTGGGGGGATGTGCTGGATCTACGTGTGTATCCCAGTTTCCTTGGAAACATGTTACAAACCTCTCACTCTGGGTTAATCAGAAATATTTGTTTAAGACTTCATGTAAAAAAAAAAAAGAAAAATATGTTCAAACTGATTTTCAAAAAAGGAAATGCATTTTAGGGCTTTTAAATCATGTCTTTTTATCCAGTTATGTGTGTTTAAAAGGATTTGTGTTGAAGATAATACTTCTGACAAAGATGGATTCTTCTCTCGATGCTGACTGTTTTTGTTCTGTTTATTTTCCCCTTGCTGCCACGGATGATATAGTTTTAGGTCAAGTTAACAGTAAGTTCACTCTGCCATAATGTATCTGGTTTTAGAGATGCATCTTCATCCTCCTAACTCTTTGTTGATCTCAGCAGCAACATTACTTACAGCCAAATGTTCTGGAACTAAATCTTATGTGTCATCAGTCAGGGCTCTATAATAGCATTAATATGGTTTCTAGAACCCATCACTTTTTATACTTGATCTTCACTTTAAAACTGTGTTGTGCATTTTCCATTCATAACATGTCATCGTCACACGAGACTAAAATAATTTCATTGGATGATAGCAAAAGTCTAACAAAATAATTTATTTTAATACACAGGGGTGGATAATCTGGACAAAAAAAAAAAGATTGTTATGCTACAATCACAGACTTGCACCGTTGCCCAACACAATGTGAAAAGTCTTCTGTGGAAGGATTTTTTGAAATTAAATTAGTATGTTTCCAAATAGATTTTTCCTGCAGAGAATAGTAGCAGTAGTTTGTGCAATCAAAACACAATAAAAGACAAAAAGAAAATTGCTTCCTTTTGTGTTGGTATTTTCAGAGATGAAAATAATTCTGATAACGAATGTGCAGCCTTAATTGGCCTAACACTTAGCAACAAAAAGGGTAGCCTTCAATACATTTAATATCAAATTAATTTCCTCTTAAATTTATCAACACATATAGGAAAAACATAATTAGAATGTTTTAAACCAGAAAAAAAAGTGCCTTGAATACAGTGGAGGCAACATACATGTTTGATGACCTCTGCAAAAGCAACTGCTGTGCATAGAATCAGTTACGGGACCAAAGCGAATGCTGACGCAACACTGAAGACAGAGCTCATGTCATTAACTCATGTGTCTTGTCTAAGTTGATGACATTCACACTCTCCACTGTCTTGAATGTGAAAAACTCCCAATAATGCCTCTTTCAGGACAGTAGTCTGTGCTCCTTTCTTTTTCTCATCAAAGATGCACAAGACAGCTAGTGTTGGTCTTAACTGTGTCACAGTCAGTCATGCAAACACTTGTAAAGAATGAAAAGTTGGACAGGTGGTAAGCGTAACTTTCTATACAGGAGAAGCTTGTGGTTTACAGATATTTTAAATTATGTCATTATCAGTATGTTTCATCCTGCTTGTAGACACTTATTGATATAATAGTGCAGTGGTTCCCAACCTGGGGATCAAGACCCTTCAAATTGTTCCATGTTGAATCTGAACAGTCACTTATTACAATATTTCGCCTTTTTCCCGATGATATACAAAACAGGTAATATTTCAGGCTTTTTGAAGTCTGAATGAATGCCAACAAAATGCTGGGAGTAATTCAACCAAATTTCACAGTTGCAAGGTTTCCACAGAAGTCTGGTCTCACATCAAATTTAAGTAAATCAGCTTTTAAATGTCCACAGAAAGGTTTGGAATGACGGTTGATCAGAAACTAAAAAAGGTTTGGGACCACTGTCGTCATACATTTTGAAAAGCATTTTTGAAAAGCATTGAGTGTGGAACCCTGTGTTGTGTCGTTTCCCAGTTGAGCAGCTGCCCACTATCACAGCTCAGTCTCCCAGCTCTCTCATTGCCTTCCCTTTTGATGAGAGCTTCCCCATGATGTGTGAAGCCAAAGGAAATCCTGAGCCAGAGTGAGTACTGAGTCTTCCAACACTTCACATGAGAGAACAGAGAGCATATCAGCAGCAACTAAACACTTAAACATCCACATGATGCATTTCAGCCCTTTGGCTTTGAATTTGAAAAATAAGTGGCTGGAATTTAAGCTGAAAGACTTGACTTTTCAATACTGGCTGTCTTTATGCAGGTTCAGATGGATGAAGAATGGCCAGGATTTTGACCCCTTTCTAGACCCCCGCCTGTTGAAAGAAGAGAATTCTGGGACCTTTGTGATACCTAATAATGAGAACCTCACAGAATACCAGGGAACCTATCGCTGTTATGCATCAAACAAACTGGGGACTGCCATTTCTAAGCAGATTGAGTTCATTGTGCCAAGTGAGTATCCTGCATCTGTTACTGTGTGCTTGTGTGCCTGGAGTGCACTGTTACAGTGCTTTGAAATTGATTTAGAACCAGCGTCTCCCTGCCATGACTGCACCTCTCCATTGTGAGTATTTCTTTGTATTGCTAGTGACAGAATGTCACTTCGACTCCCAAATGCTCTGAGCCTTATAACATCTCATTTCCAGCTTTGAACTAGAAAAGCATTTCTTGTATGCATTTTCGCCCCAAATGCAGTTTAGAATGTAAATTCTCAAAGAAAATGTACTCCACAGGAGACCTTTACTTGATTTTGCTGGGTTGCCTGTGCACAGCAGGGGTGACAGAACCACATGCAATACTAAATGTGATGTCTAGTTTGTTTTTGCATGGAGAAAAAAAGTCCAGAAGGACAAATCTGTTGAACAATGCCATCAAGAACTCAAAAACAGAATGCTTAATGTTTAATTTAAGAATGATACTACTGCCATCTGCTGGAAGAGATGAGAAATGCAGAATTTGTTCTGTTAATTTATGGTGGCTTGGTGGTTAGTATGGTGCCCACTTTGGGTCATAATTCAATGATTAAATGAGTCTATTATTATGAAATACAGGCATTTATGATTATGAAATATTTCCCATTATTATGAAAAAAATGTAATTATTATGAAATATATTTTTTATTATTTTTGAATCTTAGTTTAATCCATAATAGTTTATTTTAGAATGAGTTTTTATCTAATTGCTTCCTTTTTCATAAGAATGAGCTTTTACATAATAATGACATTTTGCCACTGAGCGGGACCAGTGGTTGACCTGCACGCTCATTGGCTGATCCTTCTCCATTCTACGCTCTGACATCGACTAGTTTTGGCCGTGAGGTCCCATTAGCAGCGGGCCGTGGCGTCATCAAGGTGCGCTCCTAGTCTGATTGTAGCTATGGCAGCTTGGACTGAGCTACGGGAAACCGTGGCGTTTCTTAGTCGATGTCAACTTTTAACCGCAAACTGAGGTGCATTCTGCCACCTACTGGCCTGGAGTATATACATTGCACCTCTCACCCAATATCGATATTCACTGTTCTGTTGCTTATGCCTGAATGAAAGAGCAGCCAATCACATAAATGGCTCCGCCCTCTCTGCTGTGATTGACACACAAATCATTCTTATGAAAAACAAAGCCATTATTATCTAAAAGCTCATTCTTATGAAAAATGAAACCATTATCATAATAATGGGAAATATTTCATAATAATAAACATGCATTTCATAATAATGGGAAATATTTCATAAAAATAAATGCCTGTATTTCATAATAATAGACTCATTTATTCATTGAATTATGACCCAAACGGGGCTCCATAGGTTAGCACTGTTGCCTTAAAGCAAGAAAGTTCCTGGTCCGAGACTTGGCTGGTTTCTTTGTGTGGAGTTTGTGTGTTCTCCCCATGCTTGGGGGGGGGTGACCCTTAACAGGCATAAGTGGGTATAGATGATGGATGTTTTATATCGCTTATTCAGTCAAGGTCTTTTGTTCTCCCAGATGTTCCAAAATTCCCAAAAGAGATGCTTGATCCTATTGAGGTGGAGGAAGGCCAGCCTTTTACATTGAGATGTGACCCTCCTACAGGAATACCCCCTCTGCAGATCTACTGGATGACCATCAGTAAGTAATGCCTTATTTGCAGGTGAAAATGTGTGTGTGTGTGTGTGTGTGTGTGTGTGTGTGTGTGCAATTAAAACTACTAACTTTATCACTAACACATATTTTTCTATGCGTAGAAAAGCGTATATGGCAATTGTCATTAAGTTTATTATCCTGAATATACAGTAGTCCTCCACACTTCGCGGTCTTAGTACATTGTGGAAGTTTCAAAAATATTCATAGAAAAAAATATTCGAAAAAAAATTTGAAAAAAATTCAAGCGAAGCGCGCGAGGTTGAAGCGAAACCCATCACATCAAGAACGAGTCTCAGGAAGCAACAAGAGCCGACAGGGGAGGCCCCATGAATTAATATCGAGGCCTGTGATTGGCTGCTATGACGGTCATTACTGTGGCGTCAGTTATCTGTATGCTGATTGGCTGACAGGCGTCCCCTCATCTCCCATCTCTTGCTCTCGTCAGCTACGCACAGAGGAGAGATTGTCAAAGTGAGTGTACCTTTCGTAGATTTTGCGTACACACGTACATGTATACTGTATGTACATATACATGTACATGTACATCCACATTGCGGATTTCACCATTCGAAGGGGGATCACAGCCCCAATTAACCGCGAATAGTGGGGGATTACTGTATTCCCTTAAACATCAGGGATCTGTTACTCATAACAAACTTACCCAGGGTATAAACCCAGTTTATGAGCCTAATTTTGCCAAAGATTCAAATACACCAGGCTGAGAATCTGTCAAAATGAATACAGGAATTTAATTAGTAAGTATTTAATTGAAATATTCTATGTAGCATCAATGAAGAGCCGAAACAAGCTGATATAGGAAATATAGCCTGGAGTACTGTTACCAGTGTAGACATTATTCATATGACCTGAATTTTTTTAAGTTTTGCTTACCAGGCTAGAAGAATGCAAAATGAGATTAATATTTAGGAACTATTAATGCAGGTCTGCAAGTGTTGTCTGGAAAACATAGTGAAGTACACTTAACCACATTCCAGTTCAAGTTGCAAAAGCAGAGGTTGTTCGTGTTTGGAAATCATTACCATCATCTTCACGTGTGCAGATCTCCAGCACATCGAGCAGGACGAAAGGGTGTCAATGGGATTGAATGGAGACCTTTACTTCTCTCATGCATTGGAGAAGGACAGCAGGAGAGACTACTGCTGCTTCGCTGCCTTCCCAACAATACGCACCATCGTTCAGAAGAATGCCATGTCTGTCATTGTCAAGCCAAGTATGTGTGCAGTCAGCTTATTTATCTTCACTTGGGCACTGTTTACCTCTCTGAGTGATCATCCCTTCCTGCATGTTCACTGATATCCACATTCGCAACAACACTACAAAAGCCATCTCTGTGTCACGTTGTCTTATTTATGAGCACCTTCTTGGTTGTATGTTGTGAATTTTTGGTTATGTTTGTCATGATGCATCCATATAGTCCTCATGTTCAATGTTTTTTTTTGTGTATGTGTGTGTGTCATCCACCTCCATGTCAGGAAAAAGTGACAGTCCTGAAATAGGTAAGTTCATTGTTTAAAGGCTGTCATTTTGTGCAGGTGTAATCATCTGTGTTCAGATTTCTATTATTCCGTCTGATTATCTTCAAATCTTTTCCAGCGAATGCCATTCTAGAGAGAAGACCCTCTCTTCTTACACCCCCTGGAGTCAAATCAGAGATAAAACTGGTCAAAGGAGAGGACTTGAAACTAGAATGTATTGCAGAAGGAATGTGAGTGAAAACGCATGATTTAAAAATAAAAACCATCCAAACTATTCTGCACTGTTTGAATGGAATCCAGTGATGATAATTTATTTTAGGTATGTTGTAATAAGCTTTAGACCTAACATTGTTTTCCATTTACTAGTCCAACTCCAAATGTGAAGTGGGAGAAAATAGATCATCATCTTCCCTCCAGAGCAAAACAGGAGAATCATGGGAAGCTATTGATTGTACCAGGAGCTGAACGGGAGGACAGTGGGAAGTACATGTGTAAAGCAAAGAACCCTCTTGGAGAAGCTGTCCATTTCTTCTTAGTAACAGTTGAAGGTAATAATTGTCGAAGCGCACAGTTGTGCTGTCATATGAAATCAACTTAGTCATAAAACAAAATCAGAAAAAGTTGGGCCAGTGTGGAAATATTTTTTTAAGTGGATATGAGCTTTTATGTCAGTGCAGACAGTATGACCCAAGATATTTCATTTCATAATATCCATCAATTCCTATATTTCAGGCCTGGAGCACATTGAAAATAAGTCTGTACAGTAAGGGCCGAATCTTCCGCCAAACCTCCTAAAGCCGCTATTAAGGGATAGCGGGTAGCGCTCATACACATATCTGTATTTTAGGCTTTTCTTCTCACTCTTTGCTTCTGTTTATGGTATATTGGATAATTTTACTTATGTGGTCTTTAAACAAAACTGATTTAGAAGTTTGGTTGATCTGGAAAAATTCCTTCATATGATATCTAATTTGCTGAATTTCTCAGCTCAAATTAATTTTGGATGTCAGATTAATGTCAAAATGTAAAAAACACAATATTATTTCCTGAAAATAGCTGAACAGAAATGTGAAGTGATACAATATGGGAATACTAAAGTCCTGGATTAAATGTTCTTACCTTGCACAATTCACTAGACACCTTAAAGCGTAGCTTATTTAGAGGATTTACTTAAAACCAAAAGAAACAACTGAGATTGCAAGTCAGTGTTCAGTTCAGTTTAGTTCCATTCACTTTAATTGCATAATACCTTTTCACAACAATGTTATAAAACATTCTTTAGAGGAAAAAAATACACACAATCTTTCTGTGTCAACTTATTCAGTTTTTATTGGCACCTCATATGTTTAGTAGATATCGTTAGTATTTTCTCTTTTGAATGGTTTTGTTGCTCTCTGGCTCGCTCTTCGTTGTAACAAATGTCTGTGTCTATGGAGGCGTATGTAAAAAACACGGAATGATTTGAAAGCAGTGTTGATAGAAAGACGAACAGAATACCTGCTAACAGTCATTTTGGTGGGAAGCGTCTCCATATAACAGCATTGGCTTGTGTTGATACATAATGAATAACTGTGATTGAATGTTGCCTTTGCAAAAGCTTAGTGTCTTCTTCACAGACACTTGGCAGTTTGAGAAAAAAAAAAAAAAAAAAAAAAAAAAAAACATGCTGACTGTGTGTTCCCAGAGTCTCCAGAGTGGGTGTTGGAGCCAAAGAGTCAGCTGAATATGATTGGCTCAGATGTGCTCATCAAGTGCTCTGCCAGCGGGACCCCCCAGCCGACGATCACGTGGAGGGTGAACGGCGTACCCCTGCAGGGTTCGTCCCAACGCAGTTGCACCTGAACATCTGCTCACTGTTCATTGTTTAAATCCTTTCTGCTGAGAGACAGATATTATACTATACTGTTTTTAACCTTTTTTAATTCATTCATTTATTCTTTTTTTTTTTGGTAAGGTCCCAAAAAAAAGTAATGCACAAAATTAGAAAGAAAATCCTCAGTGAATGGAGGAATGAGAAATATTCCTTGAAGGTTTTCATCAGCTCTGACTAATATATTGCATTTCAGTCTTGAAGTGAATTCTTTACTAAAATGACGGTATGGGTGATGTAGACACTACATTTTGTTAAGGTAGAAGAGTTTTTATTTATTTATTTTTTTCTGATTGAGACTTTCAAGTCAGTTACATAACTGTTTTCAGACTGAGAGGAGTTAGAAGATGGAATACAGTTAAGATATTTAGTAGGGTTGAGTATTGGCAAGGACCTCACATGTATCATGATACTTGAGTCACGATATGATATTACCACGATATCGCTATATCACGATATCACAATATATTGCAATATTCTACCCAGTTAATATCAAAATTAAAAGTAGAGATGAAAAATTAAGTTGCTGTATATGTTCATCAGATGATATTGATCATTCAGAGGACAAATTGAGTCAAAACTATTTGCTTCAAAACAACCTATTTATTAAATAGTTTTGAAATTCTTTGAAAATTGAAATTAGACATTTTGTTCCTAAAAAATCGATATTAGGAGCTGAAAAATCGATATTATATTGGGCGGCCGAAAATCGTGATATATTTTTTATATTTTTATATTTTTTTCATACCCCTAATATTTAGTCAGCAGAACAAAACTCAACAGAGCTACAACCAGAAATGAACTCTGTGATGTATTTAAAGAAATAGAATAGCAAAGTTTCATTGAAAAACCTTTTTAATTATTTCAAACTAACTTAACCAAGCAAATAGTCGTAAACAGCATGAAAGGGAGTGTCTAGTTCTCCATGTCACATCTTAAAATTCCACCAAAATGCAAGAAAAAAGTTGAGATGTACATTTTTCAGCATGACATAACCGAAGAGCTTGAGAGAATGTCAGGTCAGAGGTTAAGTCATTGTGTTTCTATGGTGATGGTGTAAAACATTTGTGTGTCCATCCGTTACAGAGGTGCCGTCAGCCAACAGGAAGGCTTTTGATGATACCATCATTTTGAATAACACCAAACCCTCTGACAGTGCAGTCTATCAGTGTGAGGCCTCCAACATTCATGGAAGCCTTCTGTCCAATGCAAACATCATGATAATGAGTAAGTAAGACAGCTTTTTCTGTGAACCATGATTTCCTAAGTTCTTTTTTCGCCATCATGTTTTTCTCAAGTACATCCCAAACACCACAGAATATGCAGAAATATTGTTTTTAGTGTTTGTGAGGATGTGTCAGGCTTCTCTGCTACTTATATGCTAACACGTTCCTCCTCCAGTCCACTGCAAACGCATGCAGATAAACCTCTAAATACAGTATTGTGCTTTCTGTTACTGTGAACATGTTGGATGTTTGCCATCTGCGACAGAAGTGTTAATAAAGCCCTGAATGCTCCGTCCCTGTTCCTTCAGTATACAATTAAGAAAGACAAACCATTTTCAAGGAACATGTTGACTGCAACTGATAAGACAATTGTGCTCAGCTAGCTCATTATTCCATTGTTTTCCGATTTTATTTCATTTTCACTTATCTGTAAAATTCACTAAATACATTAAAGTGTAGCTTATGTAGAAGACACAGACAAGTTATTATTTTTAATTACACAAAGGAGTCCTGGATTAACACACAGGTAGGACAGCAACACTCACACTTTATTCCATTTCTGTTCAATCAGATTTAAAGTTGCAAATGTATCAATTTTCTGCCCTGTTTTTAGGGAGTAGTTTTGTGTACCGTGGTAGAATAACCACATTTTGCTTGTCAAACAGCGTACGATTGTTTCGATTCTGCTTCTGGTTTTTGCAGATCTACTACCTATGCTTTTGACCAACGACTGGGAGGAATACTCTGCAGTGGAAGGAAAGGCAGTGGTAATGCACTGCAAGGTCTTCAGTTCTCCTCCTTCCACAATCACTTGGTAAGTGTCTTCTAGGTTCTACGTATCTATGAGCAGTTTGATGCATATTATCCATTTATATACAATGACCTGTCATTTGTTCAACTTAATTAGAAGATTAAAAGTTTCAACTTTCTATCTTCTAATCAGCAATCAGCTTTACCTTATAATTTATTGGGTGTTTTTTTTTTTTTCCTGACTGTTTTTAGGAGCAAAGATGATTCCTCTAAATCTGTTAAAGGTCCCAGGTTTAAGGTTCATGACAATGGCTCGCTGGAGATCTACAGCATAGAGAAAGATGACACGGGACAATACACATGTCTGGCTAAAAACACAGAGGGATCATCTACCATTGATGCCATACTTTATGTAAAAGGTAAATACTTTTACCTTAAAAAAAATGTTGGAACTGCTAACAGTCCTTGAGATGTAATGAACTTGTCCTCCCTGTGGAAGATCCCACTAGAATCGTGGTGGCTCCAGAGGACCAGCAGATCTTAATAGGTTCCACAGCCCAGCTTTCGTGTCTGGCGGAGTACGACAAGTCCTTTGCAAATGACTTTGACCTCCTGTGGGAAAAAGATGACATAAGGATAAGCCTCAATGATACTGAGAACTCAAGGTACTGGATACTGGATTTGTTTTTTTTTTTTTTAACAACATTGCAGATTTATTCCCTGTTAGAAAGTTGATTTACTTCTTGGTTTGGTCAATCAGTATTGTGTCTCCATGCTTCTGTCATCAGATACTTTATCGAAAATGGCATTCTTCACATCATTAATGTGAGCCACAGAGATCAAGGTGTGTATACATGTGTGGCAAAAACCCCAGTGGACCAAGACACAGCCAAAGCCCTGCTCATGGTGTTAGGTGAGTTAACATTTGAGAACTATTTCTTCTGCTGGTGAGAGGAAGATACTCCAGTGCTAGGTTTATGTGTGACACATTCATGAAGGGATCAAAATGTCAGAAAACACAGACCATGGTTTTATTCATGCATTGGACAGCCACGTTTCCCAGATCTGGAAATGGGAGAGATACAGTAGCAGCCAATACAGTGATCCGGCTCATTCCACATGTTCTGACTCTTAAAATAATTTAGTAGAACATTTGTTCCCTTGGCCTTTTTTTGCTGCAGAGGTTGATGAATATGTGATTTTCCAAAGGGATACTGTTTTGATGATTTTCAGATGTCCCTGATGCACCTCAGAGCTTGGTCCTTTCTGAGCACAAGAGTAGAAGTGTGAAACTGAAATGGACTCCTGGAGATGATCACAACAGCTCGACCACAGGTAAACAGGAGCATTCACTTATACAAAGTTCAGCACACATAGTATACACCAGATCACTGCCTGTTGCTGGAAGTGGTATTAATATGGTTCACAGAAATTTGGGGGTCATCCTGAATACATATTAGATTTGTTTGAATCCATCGTGTACATTATAAATCCATTAATGATTAATCTAAGCATGAATTTTGAATTGTTTCCTTGAGCAATTTCCAAGCCAGGAGCAGGATTTTAGAAACGGTTTGTACAAGTGGTGATTAGAGAAGCAACTGTTTGGAAAGAACTGTACCAGGGGGAGACCTTTCTAATTCTCTTCTTTCAACAGAGTTCATTATTGAGTATGAAGAAAGTAAGTTGGAGCCGGGAAACTGGAAGGAGCTGCTCCGAGTACCCGGGAACCACGTCTCAGCTGTCCTCAAACTCCACGGCCACGTTGACTATCGCTTCCGTGTGTACGGGGTGAATGGTGTAGGCGCGGGGCCTTCCAGCAAGTCTACAGAGAGATACAAAACCCCCCCAGCAGGTCCAATGCTCCTTTTTATCAATGTGTATTCTATTTTTTGATAAGGTCCTCCAGGCCATTTGAGATGCCGACGCTACTGCTCTGTAGCGTTGGCTGAATTTAAAATGCTTAGACCTGGCGTCTTATTGAATCCACTCTTGTTGAAAAGCTGTTCTTTTGTGCACCTCTTTCACTGGAGATTTCTTCCACTAACAATGCTGACAAAATCTATATTTCTTCTTTTGTGCAGCTCCAGACAAGAACCCTGAAAATATCAAAATCGAAGGTCATTTTCCTCATGAAATGAATATCAACTGGGAGGTAAGAATATTGGTCTTTTGTCATCCTTTTAAAACCCATTCATTTTTGTAACCTACCTTCAAATAGAATGTTATTCATGTCTGCTGCAGTTTTTAGCAGATATCAATTTAAAATAACAGAGATGAAGGATTATCAATGTTCATTTGCAATTACCAATAATAATGATTTAAAAAAAAAAAACAGAAGTGGCCCATTTGAATAATTTTTTTTTCTGTGGTTCAGAGCTGCAAAAAAAGAGCCCTTTTCATTGAACGGTGAAAATATGTTTCCATTGAAAGTAGCTCTTTTTCTTTGATTAGGAAGAGGAAGAAGGGCTGTGAAAAGAAAACCTTTTAACATTCACAATAACACTTTTGCTTTTATTGTAGGATGAATCTCTACATTTATATGATCTCACTGTCATAGTAACATAGCCTCTGGATCCAGGATCCATGAGCTGTTTTGCTGTTAATGATTTGCTTTTGTGGATGATGATATCTCAGTTTATTATTCACAGTCTTTCTTCTGTGTGGAAATTAATCTTTTCAACTACAACACCATAGCAGTATGTGTTAAATAAAAGTTTTGCTGCTTTTGCTGAAGTTAATTGTTCCACTATTTTTATTAGACACCCTGATAAAACACTGCTGCTACGTAGCTCACTGGGTTTGTTTCTCATTTTAATCCAGTAGGGGCAGTGACATTAAGGGCCCGATCTTCCACCAAATCTCCTAAAGCCGCTATTAAAGGTGGGGTGGGTGTTCTTTGAAAAAACAGTTCCAGCAATCCAACTCAAGTGAGATTTTGAAAATATACACTCCCTCCCTCCTCCCAAAGGCTCCGCCTCCTCCTCTTCAGCCCACCCTTCGAAACCACGCCTTCACACAATTCACGACTACATGAACCACAGGGAGGGAGGGGTGGGTGGGAGTGCATTGATATTTGATGGACGTATTAGGCAGCCAATAAATGCAAAGATGATCAGTTCATTGATTGGTCAGAGTTTTTCTCTGATTATACCCTCTACCTTCTACCACTGAGCTCATCTCGGGTGCTCCGAGCGCAAGGAGAGGGCCAGAGGGATACAAGAAACTCCACAACAGTGTTCTGGACAACCTTATCTGCCAGTTACAGAACTGATTTTAAGATCAGGAACAATTAATGTTCCTGTCCCTCCTCGACCACAAACAGTTTCAGACATATCGGAAATAAATTCCAGCATCCAACCTTTTCCAGCTTGACACCAGAGCCACGGAGCTCTATTTGATGATCTGACCTGTTTAATAACAGAAGTGACTGTGAAGTAGGCCATGATGGATTTTATGGGGGAAATGTCCCAAAGATCTCCTTGGTTTCCTACACAGCAAATATCTAAATGAGATCATGCCACAGCTGTACAGACTGACTTGTCTGGCCATGACTATTCCCACATCCACCACAACTGCTGACCAGACATCCTCTGACCTCAAGCGAATAAAAACGTATACAGGTAATATGGTGATGCGTAATCGAGAGGTAGAGCCGTTTGTGCACGTCCACATGTGACCAGGTGGATGCACATTTATGCCATTTTGACGCGCTCTTTTACGCGCCGACATGCAGGTTGCGCTTTCTGCAAACTCAGTATCTTGCGATCATGAGTTTAGGGTTTAGGGTAGCAGGTGGTCAGACCACCCAAGCGCAAAAGTCTCGCCCATTGCCACACCTACAATGTGAGTAAGGGAGTCAGCATAGCGGGTAGCGGCTTTAGGGAAGCGGACGATTGCATTAGCGGTTAGCGGAGGTTCCTAAACCTGCAATTTGCGGGTTGCGGGTAGCCGGCAGTGGCTAGCGGGAGGTGTATGATCGGGGCCTAAGTGTTAAAATACAATCTTAAGCAACTGTGAAAGTCTCAATTAAACTTTCATGCCATTGTTTTCATTTTTTTTTCTTACTTTTGCTGTCTTCTCCTTCTATTGTTACAGCCCCTGTTACCTATTGAGCACAATGGTCCTGGTTTGGAGTATAAAGTGAGTTACAGGCGACAGGATGTGGAGGAGGACTGGGAGGAACACACTGTGAAGAGACACTCATTTGTCGTCAGGAACACTCCCACATTTGTACCATATGAAATCAAGATCCAAGCCAAGAACCATCAGGGCTGGGGCCCCGAACCCAAGATCATGACTGGGTACTCAGGAGAGGACTGTGAGTTGTCATCATTGATGATCTACTATCATTTTTTCTAGTTGTCTGATTTTGACCAACACCAGTTGGGTGTAAGAAATTGTTGCTTTCATTTCTTAGGTGCATTTATATTGTCACTTCACATATAGCTTTGTAACTACATGAATGCTTTGTTATTGATTTGTCTGGTAGTTTTGTAGAAATGACAAAGATGTAAAGACCGGGGCATTAAAGTTTGAACAAAGACTTAATGTCTAACAAGTACCTTGGAGTTCAGCTTGACAACAGACTAGAGTGAAAATGCAACACAGAATACATCTACAAGCCTTTTAGCCTTTTAGTTGCATTAGTTATTGGCAGAGGTACCTTGAAGCTCAGAACTATCTTGCTTAAATGTCTACTTTCATTTGAAGACATCTTGAGAGTGTAAAAAAAGTGTTTTCATAGACAAATACATTGTACTATAACTTTGTCAAACTGTATCTCAGTTAAGGCATCTATCCTTCTTTCCTTATGTGCTTCTGTGGCTTATTTTTGTGCTTTCAGTTGTGAAAATAACCAGCTGTAACTTATTTTTTCATTGTACTTGAAAGCATCTTAAGACTTTGAGGCTTTGAGACTTTCTAAAGTGAACAGCAGCCTGTACAGAAGTTTGTTTCATTTCCTTTTTTTAGCTTTCTTCTGGACTTGTCCCCAGGAAGTCAACTCAGGTTATAATACTTCCACAGTGTTGTGTGCTTACTCGAATGTAGCATTCACCCTTTAGCTCAGCTGTTGACATTCATAGTTCTTTTAGCATTTAGGTTCCAGGTAGTTCTGTCTTCATAGTTGTATCTGTAAACAGGTGTTAACTAGATTTAGCAATTTGTAATTTTGCCCTGTTTTAGCTGATTATTTCTGATGTAACTTTGTGAAAAAGGAAGCAAAGTTGTTTTCAGTATAATTCAAACTATACTTGCCTCATTGTGTTTTCCCTGGATTTATCTCCAGCTTATTGTAGATTTTAATTTGTGTTTGACTTTTGCAGTTCCTTCTGCTGCACCTGAAGATGTAGCTGTGAAGGTGATAAACAGCTCGGTGGTCAAGGTTACATGGATACGTGTACACAAAGACAAGTTGCATGGACATCTGGGAGGCTACAGGGTAATACCTCAAAAACATAGCTTTGCTTTTAGGCATGGTTTAAAAGGAATGGCCCTGACCTTGTTCTCAACATTTGCTTCTTTACCAGCTCCCCCTTTTTTTTTTTCTACGCAGACCACATAAAAGAAGAAAGCACAGAATTCCATCTATATTTCCTCACATATATTAATATGCATGACATACAAAGTTTATGTGTGTGTCTGTTTGCTGATTTAGATAAGCTGGTGGCGTCTGCGCAGTCTTGTAGACTCAAGGAAAAGCCACGGAGACAAACACACACTGACATTCTCTGGGGATCGGAACCATGCTACAGTACCGGGACTAACACCCTTCTCAGAGTACAGCCTCATTGTAATGACCTTCAACAGGCGGGGCAACGGCCCAGGCAGCCATCCTGTCAACTTCAAAACCCCAGAGGGAGGTAGGATTGTGGAAAAAAACAGCATGGAGTGTATTGATTCTCAACTACTGAAGAGAAAATCTAATAATAACCAAGGAAACTGGGTTGCCACTTACTGTCTATATTTTTTCTTTGTCTCTACAGTTCCAGAGAAAAGTTCAGTTTTTCGGGTCACAGATGTACAAAGAAATTCTGTCTCTCTCGTCTGGGATCGGCCATTGGAGCCTAATGGGATTCTCACTGGGTACCTCCTCGAGTACCGGCTCGGTACGTATTCTTATGCTTCATATTGATTCTTAATCAATATATAGATAATGCCATAAAGAGATGTTTTTTTTCTTAGCCTCTGTCTTCTGTGTCTATTGCATCCTCAAAAGAAAAACCCTGATTATACAAAATTATATGTTAGCCACATATTTAAATTTGAGGTCAGCAACTAAATAAAAGAATCCTCCTAACTACTGTAGCTTCAGAATTTTAAATGCACTGCCTCTGTTGGGTTATGGACATAGGGACAAATATGTGCAATGCTTCAGCAGTGCAGGAACAAAAAACAAGGTTCATCTTTGGCTTGCTGTTGATTGTCTAACCCGTGATTCTTGACACAACCAAATATCTTTGTACCACTCTAAAAAGGCTGAAGTCAGAAACTGAAGAAAAGAAAAATGTGAGAATAAAATTCCCAGCCTGTATGTCACAATCAGGTACAGGATATCATATTCAGCAGCAGTCTAGTTTTACAGACTTCATCCTTCCTGCAGGAGATAGCTGCATAGCTCTTGATCTCCAGGGGTGTCATGTGTGTGTATGGGCGAATGAGAGGCCAATGTAAATTGCTTTGAGGGCATCTTGATGGTGTGGAGAAAGCGGTATATAAGTGCAGTCCATTTTTGATTCTGAAACTCATGACATCTTGTTGCAACATCTCCTTGCTAATTAGCTTTGATTTGGTGGCTGCACAAGAGAACCAAACATCATGCAGGATTTTCATGAGAGAACTGTTCCATCATCATTCAGACTGTTGTTGCTATGAGTGAAGGGAGAGAAATTGTAATGCTTGTTTCCAACATATAATATAATCATGGATACATTACTTTTAAAAATCACCTCTGCACCCTGGATATTGCGCTGTTTCCATCCCTTTTATCACATGTAATGTTATCAGCACAGCTGTTGCCAACTCCAATTAAGCACCCAAATGTAGTCACTATAATCGCTAGAAATTTCTACCATGTCTGTCTTTGCAAAACCACAGACTTTCTATATCTTTGTCAACTCCTCAACCATTAAAGATTAAAAAAATTACATTAAGTCAACTGTGCAGAGGGACTTACTGGATGGGTTACGCTCAGTGAGCCACATGAAGATGGCGTCAGTAACATGACCTCACTATTACAGACTACAGTACATTAACTTCCTTTTGAAGATCACTGTACCCACCCGGACAGGGGCAATGTGTCCGCAATAATAAGCCCTGGATCACTAGCGAACCGATTAAACTGCTGAACATAAAGGAGAGAACTTTTAGGAGGGCAAGCTGGGAGTTACTCAGGAGTGTGGAGAGGGAGCTGAAAGTGGAGCTAAGATAAAGATAGGAAGCATACAGGAAAAGGTGGAGAGCAGTCTCCTGCAAAACAGCTCGTGAGATCTTTGTTCAGAGATTAAAAAAATACAACTGACTTCAAGGCACTGAGGGATGAGACTGATGGAAGCCTGGGCAGAGCAAATGAGCTGAAAGTGTTTTTCAACAGAGTCAGCATTATCTTGCCTGCCCCCTGCCACATGAAAAACCTTATATCCCCTGGACCCACAACTTACTTGTCATATGCAATTGCACAAAGACTTTAACACTTCATTATCATTTCTCTCCACATCAGTAAATACTGAGAACCCATCTGCTAACCCCATCAGCAGAACATCACCAACTGTCAGGTGAAGAAGGAGCTGGAGAGATGAAGCTGATAATTCAGATGGTGTCAGCCCTTGAGTGCTGAAGACCTGTGTGGAGTAGTTATGTGGCATCTCACACCATCTTTTAGCCTGAATCAGGACAAAGTTGAAAATATGTTGAATGCAAACAACAGTTTTCCTCACGTGTGGTCATGTTCTGCAATTCAGACAAGTTTTTTTCACATGCACAGAATATATGATGTACCAGAAAGAGTCACATTTGCTTTTCTGTAGTAACTGTTTCCCTTGGCTCTGATGTAGCAAGCCAGTAGGATTAGTTATTGGATTGCATAACTCATCAGAAGTTTAACTAAACTTAAGTTCTGAATCCATTACTTCTCCTTGAAACCATGCATGATGACCTCCCAGACACTCCTGGAGCAGGCTGAAGAACATGGTACTACTGGTGTGCTATTACACCAGACACTTTAGCGATAGGGGGTATATTCAGAGAATTTGAGAGAGATGGATGCTCTTAAACCCCACATCCACACTGACAAAGAAACAACCATGAGCTCAGTGTTTAAATATTCGCAAGAGGAAGCTGCTATATCAGTTAGAAGATAGCAGTTAGGAGGAGGCAGCATTGAGGTCAGTCATAGCCAGATACCTCCAGAGGGTCAGGCAGGCCCTGAAAAGTCAGGCAAGTGGGAAAAACAAGATCCAAGCTATCAACACCTATGCCCTTACTAGTAATCAGATATCCCACTGGCATAATACCATGGCCATTGGAAGAGACTCAAGCCACTGATGTCAAGACAAGGAAACTCCTTGTATAGAGGGTTTCACCATAAGTCCAGCACCCTGCAGAGAAGGAGGCATAGTGAGCATCAGAGCCAGTGTTCAGAAGGAAATAGCAGGCCTCCAAGAATGTATCAAGAAGATGGTCCCCACTGATGACCTCCTAAGTGAATGCCTCAGGCAACTGAAATCCAACATGGAGGAGGAACCAGAGGGACTATCATGGAAGGCCAAGCTCCAGCATGACATGTGCCACCACCAAAGTGAAAAGGTGGATGACATCAGAAAATCATAACAGTGGCTGGAAAAGGCTGAGCTGAAATACGGCACAGAGGCACTGATCATGGCTGTGGAAGAATAGGCCCTGAATACAAGGTTAAATAGAGGCCGGTTTCTACCAGACCAGACAGGACCCTAGATGGATACTGTGCAGAGAAGCCCCTGAAACCATGCAGTACATCACAAGCAAGGTGTAAGACGCTGGCAGGCAAAGCACACATGGAATGCCACTACTTGGTAGCTGAAGCAGTACACAGGAACATCTGCGCCGAGTATGGACTGGAGGTCCCAAGGTCAAGATTGAAGAGACCTCCAGTGGTTGTCCAGAACAAGTAGGTCAAGATGCTTTGAGACTTCCAAATCCAGACTGACAACCTGGTGATGGCTAATCAGCCTGACACAGTGGTGGTCGATAAACATCAGAGGACAGCAGTGGTGATATTATGGCCATCCTGAGCAATAGAAACATCAGAATGAAGAAACAGGTGAAGCAAGAAGCTTGAGAATGACTAAGGGCTGAAGGAAGCACCAGAAAAGATGTGAAGGCTGTAACCCTGTTTACAGGATTTTTTATATATTTATATATACACACTATTGTGTCACTTTATTAGGTACACCCGCTCAATTGCTTGCTAACACAAATAGCTTATCAGCCAGTCAAGTGGTAGCAACTCAGTGTATTTAGGTATGTACATGTGGTCAAGACAACTTGCTTAAGAGTTAGTGCACATTAGAATAGGGAAAACAGGATTTAAGCAACTTTGAATGAGTATTTCAGAAACTGCTGATCAACTGGGATTTTCACACATCCCTTGGGTTTACAGGGAATGGTCCAATAAAGGAAATGATGAAAAGCACACAAAAGATTCTTGTCATTGTTTCTGTCGCCTCCTGTCAGAGAGGCATAGCATATCTTTTACAGCAAAGGTCACCTTGACACCTGCTGTTTTGTTTTTGTTACAAAGAACACAAATGCCACGTCCCTACATACTGGGCTGCTATAAGTAGTGAGATCCCATCACAGCAAAGTTAAAAAGCAGGTGCCAAGAAAAGAAGTTACAGGTGTAAATGTCCAAGACATAATTTGTTTTTTAGTAAAATGCAAATTGCCTCATAAAGACTTAAAAAAAAACATCAAAAACCAACTGATATGTGATGGCTTTTTTGTTTTTGTTTTTGGTTCTTTTTTTTAAGAAACCTACAAAAGGGAATGCAAAATAGAAAGTAATGGAGGATATTTTTTTTTAAATGATGAAAAACTAAAACAAAAACATAAATAAGCTTTCTGTTTTTTTTTTTATGTGTTTGTTTGTTTTGATCTTGTTTTTATATATACATGTATATATATATATGTTTCCAGATAATGACACAGATGAAGAGGGGCCCCTGCAGGCAGTAGATATCAGCAACCCTGAGACCACCAAGTGGATTCTGCGTGACCTGGAGCCTGTGAGCAAATACAAGTTCTACCTGCGTTCCTGCACCGCCGTGGGATGTGGCCCTGTTGTTAGCGAGGAGTGCACAACCACACTGGAAACAAGTGAGTGATGGAAGGTCCGAAAAGCCAGTTAACCAGAAAGTGCATGTCCACTTAGGTTTTTGGGTGTGTAGGGGGCCATATGTGTCACCCTCCGAGGAAGATGAAGACAAACCAAAATGGCTGAGCAAGTTTAGCTGCTGTAGTGCGATCCTGAGCACACACTTGTCCTTGTTTATGTCGCTTTGTGGATAAACAATGTCATGAGGGTGTTGAGGAAGTTTCCATTTGTCATTGGCATAAGATAACATGCACTTATTAATTGGGCACTAAAACAATCAGAAAAGAGAAAACATTACTTCGAGCAGCAGGGAAACTTAAGGTTATTATTAAAATGAAAAATCAGGAAAGAGTTGTTCGGTAACATGCCAACTTGTGGCTTCTAATTGTTTATTTTTATATGCAGGCTATAGTACATATGACTTGCCTCAAGCCTTTATTAAAGCTGATTTAATCGACAATAAAAGAAGAAAATGCAAAATGGCTGTTTTTACCCTAATGATCAGTAGTTAAGAGCAGTTGCAGATACTCACTACAAAAATAACTGGTTGAGTTTCTAATACATATCACACACATATACAGCTTTTATGCAGGAACTGATAATGGGATAACTACTTCGTGTTTATTGGACAAATCCTTGCAATAACACCATAGTACTTGACTAGCACTTTCTTTTTTTGTTTGCTTTTTTTGTTTTTTGTTTTTATTTTAAATTTCAAAAAGCCAGTTGACAGAATGACGCATTTTTATAGACACTAATTAGTTTCTTGTCCATCAGATACATGTGTGATAGAGAGGCTGGAAAATTTGTTGTAACTCCATTTTCACTGTGTATGTAGCGTACATGTTAGCGTCGTGTCTTCCCATGGTCCTATGCTCTCACACGCCACTAACTGGTACAGTTCTGTCAGACACAGCCTTGATTATACAGTGTGTGTCACACACATTTGTCTGTGAATGTGTATGTCTGCTCTGCCATGTAATGTTTGTCCCCTCTGTCTTTTTATTTTCTTTTTCATTGTCTTTTTATCACTGTTTTTTTTTTTCCTGCAGCTTCCACTTTGGCTCCCACTGTTGGCTTAAGTATGTAGAAATGTGTTTATGCAGAAACTGGCATGTTATACCAACACAAACTACAAAGCTGCTCTGAAATGTTTTTGGGTTTTTTTTTTTGTGATTTTTTTTTTTCATAACGTTTTTTTTTTATCCAAATATCTTAATGTGGTCTATGTTGGTATGACATGTTGCATCATTTCCCACTATTATTTTAGATAGTGATTTCTCGCTCTGTATTTAGCAGTGTGTTCTGGTGTGCATGCTTTAACCTTACTAGTCTCAAACATTTCAACATATTTTATTAGTCCTCTAAACAAAGAGCTCCTCTGCAGATTATGTAACGTGTCTGCTGTGTGCTCTCGCCAGGGGAGAGCACTCGATCCTTCCTTTTATCCAAAAAATGTCAACTTCCACATAGAGAAGGTTTGTGGTATCCCTTCTAATAGTAATGAGTAACCTAATGATGAATTCATATTAATCATGGCTCATATGTGACTGCAGATTAGTCCTATCCTGGAAATTTCATAGCCATATGACAGCTTTTCAAATCAAGCTGGGTTAATAAATTATGCTTTAAGAGCAAAACTAGGAGGCATCATTTGACATGCCACACCTCAATTATTTTTGTTGTAGCGGTTTATTGTCTTTAAAGTCTATTACTTTTAAATGAATAAATGATAGAAAAATTTAGATTTTTTTTTTTTAATTGTAGTTGTGTAGTCACTAATTTTAGATGAAAGTAGCTTGTTTGCCAACAATAGAGCATAGCCCCCACACTCTCTTTTCTTTTGTTAAATTCTGTGCTTCTTTTTAGGAAAGACAGCTTCCCCCACACCTCCAAACACTCCAAAGTCCCAAGCGACCAAACCCAGTCGTTCCAACATAGGTAGACCTGCAACACATTCTGACACAACAAAGCTGTTTATATTTGCAGAATAGTGTGAAATCAGGTACACTGTCCCAACATTTTTATGTACGACTCAATTGATTGACTGTTGTGTGAAGTACATTAATAACATAAAAACAAACCTCCCACAGGCAATTTTATTTAAAGGGTTTATTTGATTCTTCTAGTTGCAAAAGAGGTGGAATGAAAGATGACATCTTTATTTTACAATGAGTTGGGTTTAACACCTTTTGGACAAATGAGATTTTAAATTGCCTCAAGGCAAAATTGCCTCATTGGCCCCAGCAGATCCCTGTGACTCTGCACAGCACAGGCTGAGGTAAGTGGTAAAAAAAAAAAAAAACACGGCAGCCAGCCCTTGGACATTTTCAGTAGAGGAGCTTCTGCTAGTTGAGTTCATCACATAGTTTCAAATACTGCAATTACCATTACCACGTTGCAGTGTCCGCTGGACTGGTTAGGATGGACCGTCCAGGTGCAGGTGTCCTTGTGTTCTGATTTATCACCTGTGGAAGATTTGAATGCTTACTTTGCTGGAATGAAGTGAATCGTGCTCTATTGACCAACATTAAAAGCTGCTATTAAAACACACACTTAACATGCTAACGATACACATGATCATAACATAAGAAAATGATTTCATTCTGTGTATTAGGTTGACAAATGAGTTTCTGATGTGAGGAAGGTAAAAGGTCTAGTACATGAAATTTGACACTGCTTTCTATACCTTCAAAGTATGATTACTGAAGTCTATTGATAACTGTTGAAGTTATGTACTCTTTAAACTATAACCAGAACCACAGTTTATACTGAAGCTAATGTTGTTTCATACTGTATCAGTCACATTAAAATGTGGAAGACTGTCAGGGCCCAAATTCTCAGATATTAAAATTAGTTGGCTTTTGGACATGTAAAAAAAAAGCAACTATGTTTATATTTGGATTTTACTCTATAAATCACCTTGGAAGTGCCCTAGAAAGTTGCTACTGTAATAAATCTTTTAAAATGCGACTGTTTTTTAGAAAACATTTTGCATATTCATCTTGGTTATGTGGAGAAGGCATTTACTTTATAGTGTAGACAGACTAAACATTTAGAGGAAATGAAATCATGAATAACAGGAGGGAAAAAGTATGTAGTAGTATGAAGATGTACTTGTAGTCAGTGATTACTGACGTGATGTGATTGTGTAATGTACTGTTTTTCACGTGTAGCTATTTAAAACCGCAATTCCAAAAAAAATTGAGATGCTGTGTAAAATGTAAATAAAAACAAAATGCAGTGATTTGCAGATCTCATAAACCCATATTTTATTCTCAGTAGAGCATAAACAACTTATCTGATGTTGAAACTGAGACATTTTACCATTTCATAGAAAATATTAGCTCAGTTTTAATTTGATGGCAGCAACATGTCTCAAAAAAGATGGAAAAAGATGAATGATGTTTACCATTGTGTAGCATCCCTTCTTCTTTTAACAAGTGTCTATAAATGTCTGGGAAGTGAGGAGACCACTTGCTGGAGTTTCTGGAGTAATGTCTCATTTTTATCTCATGCAGGATTCTAGCTGCTCAACAAATGTTTTCTCTTGTGAAAGGTCTGGGGCCCCTTTCAGAAAATAGGTTATGTGCAAACTCTGAGTATGTTGAACCTGAACTCAGAGAAACTTTTTCATTTCACAAAGCAGGGTAACTTAAATAAGGTGCATTACTTACTGGTATAAAAAGGAATAAAGGCTCATTGAACTGGAAATACATGCATCAGAATTACTTGGCACGTTAGCTCACGTTAGCATGATTTTAAAACTCCATGGAAGTGATGGTTGTGTTTCAGGTGGCTGATCGGGTTTGACGTATTAAAGCTTGTGCTATTTTTCCCTCCTTCGCTTGGAGCATTTGTCCATTAACCAGCGAACTATCTTCTTCTGAAACTTTATCGAAGCTCCATACAATCGCCGCCATGTTTTTTTTTTTTTTAATCAGCGCACTGTGCCGCAATGCTGCATTCAAGGTGTAATGTAAATCCCTCCGTTTCCTTGTTTGCTAGTCGTTCTTTCGGCCTCATCTATTTTTTCTATTTTGTATGTGTAACATGTGGGAAAATACTGTGAATATCAATTCAACTCAGCAACTACCAAAATTATGACCGAGTTAACAAGTTGTTTTCTGGCATGAGGGGGTATTCTTGATTTTCCTTACTGAGAAATTGCTTTCTGATTATGCCAACATCACTTGAACATAACATTCACTGCTGGCCATTCAAGGCTCAGAGGGAGCAAAGCACTGCCGTGTTGACAAAAATATATATGTTATCGGGGCTATTCGTCATGATATCAGACTTATCGGGATGACGTCATAATTTCCTGTTATCGGCCCGATAGTTATCGTGTCGATAATTATCGTGCACCCTTATGATTTTTCCATTCCCCAAAATATTTTCAAAGTGAATAAAACCAAGCCTGTTATGTCCTCTTCAGTATTGATGGTGCCTTTCTAGATGTTTAAGCTGCCCACACTATAGGCACTAATACAACCCAATGCCATCAGAGCCACAGACTTTTGAACTGTCCACTGATAACAAGCTGGATGGTCCCTCTGTTCTTTAGTCCACAGGACATGGCCTCCATGGTTGCCCCTGCTCATAAATCTTCGATGAAATGGTAAATTGTCAATGTTTTAACATCTGATATATATGGGTTTATGAGATTTGCAAACCATTGTGTTCTGTTTTTATTTACATCTTTCACAGCATTCCCTTGTTTTTGAAATTGGGGTTATACTTTATTGAAACATGACTTATCCATCATCATATTAGATCAGCGATAAGGTCATAGAAGATCTTAACTGAGTTTTTTCAGGCCTTAAAGATCATCTGACATCCATTTGTGCTAAACATAACTGATTCCTCTTTCCAAAATTGTGAGAAAAGGGTGCATTTTTTGTCATTCCATGTAGCGTAAAGAGCAACAACACATTATGATGACACGCCTAAGGACTCCATGACAGCTTTATTCTGATTTGTCTTTTACTAGCTTTCTTCTGATTTTTTTTACTCATCTTATCCCATTTTTCTGTCAGTCCAGTCCTGCTGAATATTAGCTCAGCTGTCGGCGACAGCTTTGCAAATATCAGCTGGCTATTTGGAGGACAGCATGCAGAGTTTTACATTGCATATATGAAAAAGCGTAAGCTCTTCTGACTTCTTCAGTTGTTCGGTTGTAGAGTAGAGAGGTTGATGACACAACTAGCATCTGGAGTCTTGTGTGTCATGTCTTTATGACCATTTCTGCAATAGATAAAACTAGCATTAAGCATATCTGATCATTCACCGATCTGAACAGGTGGGGTCACTGGAAGATATCGGAGACCTCAAACATGTCATTGATGGACTTGAACCAGAGACTGAGTATACTGTGCGCTATATTCCAAACAGACAGGTTGATAATTCTAGTATATTTGAAGATGTTATCGTGACCAGGTCTACAGGTGAGGAGGGAAAGGAACAAAAGCACCAAGAAATAAGGTTTTAAAAAGTAAAACAAATTGACCTTCCTTTGAGTAGAATGTACGTGCACCCAGAGTGTCCTTGAGCTGTGACTCAAGCTGCAACGTGTAGTCCTTTCCAATAGATTTTCTGCTCACTAAGAAGACGTACATTTGTTCCGCATTCCTTGTTTGATTAATTAGACAAGGTGTTCTAGCTGTTTAATATTAATGTTGGGGGAATTTCCATCAGCAGTGCACCCTGCCACCTTCTGTCTGTACGTCAGATGGGCTTTGTTGATGTAAATATTCAATCAAACGACCTAATGAAAAGGCCAAGGAGAGTCAAAGTCATGGGGTATTGTTCTCCTCAGGTCTGGCCAGCATCCATGAAGGAATTTCCACCCAGGGGTGGTTTATCGGCCTGATGTGTGTCATCGCTCTTCTCACTCTCATTGTTTTGATCGCCTGCTTTGTGAACAGAAATAAGGGAGGAAAGTATTCTGGTAAGTGCTCACTCACAAGCACACACATCACCGTGTTTGAACACTAATTAGTGCCTGAGTCATGATTTTATTTCCATTTTGTTGTTTGATTAATGTGAAAAAAAGATTAATCATCCCAAAAGCTGTTGCAGTTATATGTGAGGTCTGCTATATTTTATTTTATTTTTCCAATGACACAGAATTACTTTAATCCAAATTAAGGCATAAAAATCTGTGTCAGTTGAACAATAAGCATTTCTGTTGTTTGTCCAATTTGAATTTTCTATTATTTAGATAGGCTTTCTTTTTTTCAGCAAGTAATCTAAACAAAGTAAAGCCCACAGCAATAAAATCCAAATACTGCACATGAGACACTTTTGCTCAAAATTATGACATAAGTTCTGTGGTATCTCAGGGTTTTTCCTCTTAGTGGGGAAGCGAGGAGTCCTCAGCAGTTTTATTATTCACAGCTAATGGCCAAGTGGAATGTTGTCTGAACAGTGATCACTTCAGTCATCAGCAGAAATGAGAGAAAGACGAGAGAAAGTTTGATATTTTCAGTTTCCAACATCCTTTTCTTTCATTGAGTAATGTTATCTCTGTGTGTGTATTTGAGTTTGTACAATATTGAACATAAATATTTATATGAAACACAAAGACATTAACAAAAGCATTAGTGTTTATATTAAATTTGAATTTTTTGAATTCTGTAATCTGAGAAATATGATCAATCTTTTCAAAGGTTGATAATTTATTTAGAGAAGAAAATGAAATGAGATTATTCACAGTGTTAACAGTCTGGTGACATGGTCAACTTTATTGGTAGTCAGGTCCGCCCCGGTAGGGCAGTTGTTAGGGCGGGCAGCCCATATAAACCTTTTCGGACCAGGCCCCCGGAAGAACCCCGTCCGCCATTGGCGTACTGCGTTTGTGCTACAGAGCGACACTTTCACCGGCTCAGCCCTCGGCACTAGCACAAGTTTTGTACTTACATGTTTACCGTGTCCCACCAAATATCAAAACGAAAAAACAAGGGTCCAGGCCAGGGCTAAGGCTAGTGCCGGCTAGCCGTGCTTAAGAACTATCAATGGGACGATCCAGCGAGTGTGGGTGTTTGTTTGTGTTTGCCAATGAATGAATGAATGAATTAGGAGAATGATAAAATAAATTAAATATAACATTAACACATAGCCTAATTTACTGCTAGCGTTAAACGTTACAGTGGCATAATCTTTTTATGGCTTGTTGACGTTAGTTATAGCCAGCGTTGAATTTTTCACGTATTCCCACAGTTTTTTAGTGTTTGGTTATGGGAATAGATCATGCTATTTCCATAACCAATCATTAAAAACAGCGATAAACTGCCTTAATCTGTAACTGGAGGCCACTGCCTAACATCATTAATCCAAGACATGTCTGCGTTATCCGTAACAGATGCTCCACGCTGCTGTGTGTGGGTTAGTTGGTGGAGCACCGCACACTCCAGTTATGTTTGGGCCACTAGGGGGCACATGTCCTCAATTTTTAAGTCGAAAAGGTGTATACAGAGGCTACAGTCCTCATGCGGCTGGTCACGAGTTCGACTCCCAGCTCGTCGGCCCCTTGTCGCGTGTCATCCCCGTTATCTCTGCCCCCCTTCCTGTCTCTCTCCAATATCAATAAAGGCCACTAGTGCCAAAAAAATCTTAAAAAAAAAAAAAAAAAAAACTTTATTGGCAGGATTTTCTTTAGAAGTCATTGATCTTTGTTCTTAAATTTGTGAATAGTGAAAGAAAAAGAAGACCTTCATCCAGATGTGGAGTCCCAGGGCATGAATGATGACACTTTCTGTGAATACAGGTAAGCTCAACTCCCTCAGAGCAATGCTTCACCAGCTCTAGGCAAGTCTATGAATTTCTCTTCCTCTTCATCATCTCCTCCTCACAGTAATTCTTTTCTAATTTCTCTTCTCACTAAAAGTCTTCCCAGAATGCACGTGGTTCACGTGGAGTCTCACATCTCTTCTGCTCAAGACATTTGATGGATTGAGTAACTGTAATGTATGTGATAACAGTGTGTGTAGCGCTTTAAACGTCAGCTTTGTCAGAATAGTAGTTGATAGATTTCCTGTGTTTTGTTGGTGGATTGTGAAAGCATAGAATCCTGAAAGTAGTCACAGCGCTGCTTAGATGTCCCCATTTCCAGCACCATGCAAGAGACTCAAAACAATCAGCGTAATTGGATGCAGCTCATCCCCAGGGCAGTAATATCAGTGCATGTTTTTTTTATCCTTTAGTTAATAGTCTTCCACACTATGAGTTACAGTGTATGTCTATCACTTAGATATGTATAGTAGCAGAAGGTAAAAGTAGCTTGGTGTGGAAATACTTCTTCATGTTAACTCCAGTAGTCAGTTACCCCTGCTTTCTGTGAATTTGTAATAAGTGATACTAATGTAAGTGATACTAAAGCTAATGTTTAAAAAGTAGTATTTTCTCTTCTTTGGTAACACATTTAAACAATGCCAACTGAAGGAATAACAAATTTTGTTTCCTAAAAAAAAGCTAACGGATGCCAGATTCAGCATTTTTACAAGTTGATTAGGAAATTATGCTTTTTTTACAATAAGTTAGATTAGCAGGTTTAGATAACATAGCTTGTTTTATCACACAGTGGCCATGGCATTAGCTTAATCCAGGGGCTCTAAACTGAATACCTCCATGCCCGCTTTTAGAGGAGGAAAACTGGCTGACAAGACTGTAACAAATGTGGCAAGTTTAAATTAAATTTAGAAAAAATAGGGGTTGAGACCATTCTTTCATGTTTTCTCTAAATTGTTGTATCATTTGAAAGAAATTACTTTGTTAACAGTTTTTGTGACATTTCCACCAAATCCAATACAACAAAACTACATCATAATGTTTTTTCAGAAGTAAAAGTTCAGTCTGTGCAAAGACAATAAAATTATCACAGAAGCCACAATAAGCCTGTTTTCCCACAGCAAATCATTCAAGAGAAGCTAAAAAACTGAAAACTATAATCATAGTAAGATTACTTTTCATTGTTTCCAACATATTTCACAACATCCTCCTCTCAGCCCCTTTGCAAACATGTTTAACTCTGCACTGAATTTGTTGAACCAGGGAATGTGAATGCTGCAGTTTTATTTTTAAAAAATCCCAAAAGCCCCATGCTCAATTCAAGATCAATGTTCAGCATAAATCTGTACTTTGTTATGAGAGGGAACAGCAGAAAATCTGATTTCATAGTGGTATAAAGATGAGAAGAAAAGCAAGATGCTCACATTTTATCAGAACAGAGTCTATTTCCACCCTTGTTTGTAACTGTCTGATCACAAATGAAGCAGATTTTGTGTAACATTTTCCAGACAAAACAAAAAGTTTGACATGCTTGAGATTCATTAATTATGTCCATCCACATCACCATATCCACCATTCGTATTTGGATTTAATAGCAACATAGACATATTTTACTTGTTTGTTTTTGTTGTTTTATAGATGGTAGCAGAGGCAAACTAAACTAAAAAGTAGCTCTGAATTACCTATAGAGAAAAGAGCAGAAATGACTAGAAAGTATAATTTCTATGTATTTGCATCACCTGAATACAGACTATTGTGAGCCTTTGCCATTTTAAAAACAAGAAAAATTAGATTTGAACTAGCTTCTTCTTGACACTAGTTAAACATCCTTGTCATTCATTGATCTGTTTAACAATCAGACTACACAGCATCTGCTAATCTCCTCTGACACTGTGTTAGAAACCATGCTTTTTGTCCTCAGCTATCTACTTTAAATCAGCACTGATACTAAAGAATACTCACTAAAATGCCATATCAGGTCTACTTGAAAGTAATATGTTCATATAGTGATCAATTTGCCATTAGACAAACCAAACCAATATCAACTGGCAACTTGAGTTGAGTCTTGAATTTAATGGCTTTTTTCTGAAAAACCCTCTTAGTTAACATTATTAAAAATAAAGTGTATTAATTAGCTTATCTGTGGTGTGGGACAATTCAAGTTAACCATATTTCAGATTTTAGATGTAGTTTCTGAATAAAATATTTCATTGCAGCTGGTTCTTGATGGTGCCATAAATGGTTTTTGACAACTAATATCTGAAGGTCTGTGACATGTATTTATATCTAGCAGTTTACCACTCTTTGAAGACCATCAAGCCAAGTTCCAATTTGTTAACAGTTTTTGCATTTAACCCCTGAATGTCTGGAAGTTCATTTCAAAAGCTCTGCCAGGAATCACATGACATTACACTGAACATTTTGACAGGGTTTCTTAAGGTAAGGGTTTCGTAGTACCACCTCGAGGCCTAACGTCAGCCTTCATTTTTTGTGCCTCCCTTAGTATCTTATTTGTCCTTCTGTTGGCACTTTGTCAAATACATTGATACACATGTGTTCCAGCTTTCCATTTTGTCTCAATGAGTATATCTATGTGAATATTTCCCATTGGTAAGCCAAGGTAAAAGATTATGGCAGTGACTGAAACTTACTGCAGCCATGGATGAAATGAGGTGATTCATTGTGTCTCTCTTGTAGTGACAATGACGAGAAGCCACTGAAGGGGAGCCAACACTCTCTGATCAGGGAGATCAAGGCAGGGGACAGTGGGGACAGCCTGGTGGACTATGGAGACGAGGACGCTCAGTTCAATGAAGATGGTTCCTTCATTGGCGAGTACGCCGGGCGAAAGGAGAAGAGGGCGTCCATTGAAATCAAAGCCTCTGTTCAGAATCCAGTATGAAGAGTGGAACGGCAATCCATCCTCCCCCGGACACTGATTTCAGTATACCTGCTAGAAGGAATGAACAAAAGAGGAAACAGACATTATCCAAGGCGAGAACATGTTTTGTGTCAAATGTAATGCGTCATTGCCAAGCGCACACTGCCATAATCATTTTATAAACCTCTTTTGTCCTATTGCAACACAATGAACTAAATACAGCGTGTGTGTGTGGGTGTGTGTGTGTGTATGTGTGTATGCAGTATGTAGTGTATATTGTATATGCTGAGTGTCTTCTTTCTAATTACAACAAAATGTAGAGGACTTGATTTTTTTGTATTCTTTCCTTTCTTTCATTCATTTTTCAGCTCTTAAACATTTTTTTCATGGGTTCAAAAAAGGAAAATGTCACATCCCATTGTCCATCATTCTTTGCAACATTGCCTCTGACGCCACCATGTAGCAGGTCACAGACAAATGGGGATAAGTAGATGTTTTTCAAATGAAGGAAATATTTCTGACCTTTTATACATGAAATTGATTCATTAAATATGATGTACTGTGTGTATAAAGTTTTGTTTAATAACTTATTTTTTTCCCGCAGGTTTTATATCTGACAAAATAACAAGGAAGTTCACATATCATTGTATTATCATAAGTATTGATTTTTGAGTCATGAATTTCCCTGTGATGTAGGCGAGAATTCTTATTGAGTTGTAACACTAGTTTATGAGCATATAGATCAAGTAGACGGTCTAAATAAGTCTCCTTTCTTAAGGTAACTGCCAAATACACATTACAGCCAGATTAGAAACAAGTTCCAAAATAAAATGGAGTACAAGTTACTATCTCCCAGATCATCAAATAAATAACAGTTTGTTGATGTAAATGGGGACATTCACATGTTTATCTAGTTTTAAGATATCTTTGATATTTTATATCACTGCATGTGCAGCTGCTGCTTGGGAGAAAAGATTTTTATTTTGTAAACATCAGTGGTTTCACATTCTCATAAATGTTAAAAAAAAAAAAAAAGTACAAAATCACAACCTGCTATTTAGTTTACCTTGCTACTGGAAAATTGGAATATTGGAAATATGGAAATAGTTTCTCCCCAAAGGAAGAAAAACAAACAAAAAAAAAACAACAACACTCTTCAGAAAACACTTAACTGGTAGTGCCTGAAACCAGATAATTCTGAGAGCCCTGTTTCCAGTTCTCCTCCACCTCAAACACCTATCTGGACCTGTGGAGGATCTAATTAAAGGTCACCACTGCTTTGACTCTTCAACACAAAGAGCCTGTGACTCAATGGCTGTGGGTAACTGGTGTATCGTCGGCTGCGCCAGTTGTTCATTATAAAAATAGTTAAATTACAAAACAATGAGGTTTCAGATTAATTTGGATCTGCACGCATATGAAGAAGCCACAGAATAAGTGAGATATATAGGGCTAATTTGTGATCTTAAGATATTGCTAGGTGAATTTTACTGTAGATGCAGATGCAATCTTTCAGTACAAGGAAGACATCTAGAAGACATCTGGAGTGTTATGATGTTATAGCATTATAAAATGTATGACAGAAAAGGGTGAAACCATTCTTGTATTCCTGTAAAATCAGAATGCGAGAGGAAATACGTGTAAACATTAAATGTAAATACAAAAATATCAAAGCAGCAGAAGATATGATATTCTGAATTTTGAGTAACGGTCAAGAAACACAGAGGTCTATATTTCCCACAGTGCATCTTTTATCAGAAATGCCCAGTTCTCTCCTGCAAGAGTTGTTTTGTAATAAGATGACCTAATCTGGTTGCTCGATACTCGACATCATCCTCCCCTGTTGACTGCAAATAAATGTCTTAGCCTTACTTTTGCTTCTATTCAAAATGCATTTTTTTCTGATTCATACATTGGCAGCATTATCCGAAACACTGCAATTTTGTAAATAATGAGTCATTGCATGCTACAAATGTCCATTGTTTTTTGATGTTATTAAATAGTTTTACTTTCCTACATTCTGGTTCTTGTCTGTCTGGTTATATCCATCACTGCCCAGAGATTATTTCTGATCAGAGATTATTTCTTATACCTACAGCACTGTATTTCCAGATATGATAGATAGATAGATAGATACTTTATTCATCTCAAAGAGAAATTTGCATTTTTTTTTTTATAGATATAGTATATTCAATTAAATCCAATTAAATAGTACTTAATTTATACCGAAAGGGAAATGATTTATGTTACTTAAGTTTCTACAAATATTCCTTGTAGAGGATTATATATGTCGGCAGGAAGGATCTCTGTGTTGCAGCAGATCTGTAGAAGCCTCTGACTGAACGTACTCTGTTGCTGAATCACTGTGTTATAGAGGATGCTCATGGTTGTCCAGTTTATTTCATGAGGTAACCTTCTTTCCACAAAGATCTCCAGAGGCTCCAGAACAGAGCCAGTCTTCTTTATCAGTCACTGCCTCTCATGCTGCTCCCCCAACAGATGACTGCAGGTGACATTGTACTCTCCACAACAGATATATAGAAGATATGTGACATCCTGCTGCAAATGCTGAAGGACCTTAGCTTCCTTAAGAAGTCTGGTCTGCCCCCTCTTGCAAGTGAAAACCAAGTTATTTATACTCCTCCACTACCTTCACTTCTTCCCCTTGGTGGAAATACCATCTCCTTTGCCTTGTTGACATTTAAGATGAGATGATTATTTCCACACCATGCCACAAAGTGGTCCTTTCCTCTGCATGAGATAGAAGACTTTTGACAAGTTGTTCCCCATTGGAGTATATGCAGGTATATAACTCTAGTTTTCCTACAATATGCCAAAGCCTCGACTTTCTTCCACACAAGAGTAGTCATTTGGACTTACCTGACGTAGGTTAAATGTAAAATAACATCATTCTCGGCTGTAGGTGTATATCTTTTAATGTTAATATTTTTTATTATATTTTAGTAAGCAATAATTGTTAACTGAAATGATGAGATTTAAGATGTTAACATTGTCCTCCTGGCCTGCAGCCAATTCCTGGTGGGGTCAACAATGAAAAAACAAAAAACAATTACAGCGTTTTTTTCAAAACTCAAGCAATGTAAATATCATATTCCCTGTTAACTTTCCCTGATGTGCCATATTCACCGAGACAGACTTGATAAACTGAACAGAAAAGATACTGCAATATGTTCAGGTAAATGAAAGGAGAGATGTTTTTGGGACATATTGAGTCTCCTTATAGACGGTAAATGTGTTTAGCTGCAGAGGGATTTTCTTTTAACTGATCAATTTTGTTAATTGGAAAAAAATACTTTTTATTTTTATTGTATGAATCTGTTGTTCAAGTTCTCATACTTTTGGTCTCATACATACTGTGATGTTTCTAATCATTTATATGATGGTACAGGTGTAAATCTGTTCAATTTTAATTTGTAATACATTTTTGGACATTCTCTCTTTGTTAGAAGTTACAGTTAAAGTTTCTGTAATGAGATTCTTTATCCTGCTGAGATCAGCAAATGTTTAAATAAAACATGCAGAAGACATTAAGTTTTGGAGCGTGATTAACTTACCAGACAAATAACAAGTTGATCATGTAAGGCGAGTGTTATCTTTGTCTACCATTGTTAATTCAGTTAGAAAACTCACAGTTCTAATTACAGCTCAGTCCCCCCCCCAGTTTGAAAATCCTATCTGCGCCCCTGGAATGAGGGGAATCTTTTCCGCTTGGATGACCGGAGCAAAAGTGAGAGAGGAGACAGACAACACGGCGAGCTCGCCTTCTCTTTCCTTCTCTGGCGTTCTTCTCCTGGACACGTGCGTCTCGCACTCCGCTCTGCTCCAGCACGACTCCGAGAGGGGGGGCACGACTCCGAGAGGCAGGGCAGGACTCCGGGAGGCAGGGCAGGACTCCGGGAGGCAGGGCAGGACTCCACTCCTGGAGGTAGGGCAGGACTCCACTCCTGGAGGTAGGGCAGGACTCCGGGAGGCAGGGCAGGGCGGGAGGGAAGGATGACGCAGCGGAGTCAGTGAGCGCACCGACGCTCGACTTTTCGACATGCAACCTGCGAGACGCCGCACCATCAAGGACTTGTGCTGCTGACACAAAGACAGACAGATAGAGAGACTGAAATGGATGGAGAATAGTGGCGCTCTTGAGTGCAGAGATACACTGAAGACAGGAGCAGCAGCATCTGTGACGCATAGTCCGGAGGAGACGGTTTTGTGCCGCGACCCAACAGTGATGCTTGTGCGCAAGGGACCAAATACGGATTAATCTGTGACTGTAAACTTATCAGAGTCATCACTACTGCACAAAACAGGTACGATTATTTTATTATTATTATTATTATTATTATTATTATTATCATGAGTTGTTTAACTTCAGCATCTCTCAAATTTAATTTCTCTCTAATGGCTCAGCAGCTGGTGGTAGCTCAGGTCCTAACTTTTTCCAGATTACGTTAAAACCTTGTGGCTATGTTTAAGAGGCAACAGAAGACATTAGAGCTGAGCGATACTGGGAATTTTGGTATCGATCCAATACCAAGTAAATACAGGGCCAGTATCGCCGATACCGATGCCAATATAGATACTTTTTCATATTAAGCTTAATCTATCATGAACTTTTGGGATTTTTATCTTTAGATTATTTTGTTAAAGCCAAGAATATAATTGCATCAAAATTTATGTCTTCAACATTTTTGTGTAAATATTCCTTGGAGTTGAATTTCTGTTCATAATGTTTTTTCTAACCCACCTTTTATATTATATCTTTTAATACTTGTGTAATTTTGTTTGCACTGTGTGCCCTTTCCTGTTGCTTTAAGTCTAAAAATTTCCCCGTCGTGGGATAAATAATTATTATATAATGGTATTTTATCTTAGATAACACCTTTCAATGGGATGCATAACATGTACTGGGTTATTTCAAGGTCTTAATTATATTTTATTAAGTTTATTAAGTAACATGTACTTTGAAAGTTAATACGAGTTGATGCTGAAGATGAACACTCTGATCTACCTGGATACTCTCTGTTGGAAAGAAAAAAAAGAAAAGTAAAAAAGCTTGAGTATCGATCTTTTTAAATGAGTATCGATCGATATCAATACCGGCATTGGTATCGATATTATCGATATTTGGATGGATCCGCCCACCTCTAGACGACATTGCTTTCTCTGTATTTCAAACCAGTTCTTATTCTATTTCCCTGTGCTTACTTTGTTGTGAGACTATCATGTTGAAAGCAAATCTGTGAGAGAATCTGTGCAGATGTTTAATAATCCTCAATAATCCTCAAGAGTTTAGTTGCTGCTGCTGACCACCTACGTGAGCGCTGGGTGTCTCGTGATTTAAAGAACAAACAAACAATTAATAACAATAATGACGACGACGACAACAACAACGATGATAATAACAATAATAATGATAATGACAATCATTTAAAAAGCAGTCTTCAAAGACCCGTTAACAATCTATAGATTTTAAATTCAGTCTTGAAATGTGGAAAGTGCAGGTGTTTTTGGTTAAAAAGGCGTCCAAAACAGTAGTGGGATTTTGTTCTAGTTTTTTTTCATGGAAACAGGTCAGAATTAATCATCCTTCCTGTAACACCATTATGATGTGTGGATCATTGTATATTTCAGTCTAAACAAAAGCCTTGCAGCCAGTTTGAACATGGAGTCAGCAAATACTATGTACGCTTTCTTTAATATATAACATGTAACATCTGCTAAAAATGTTAATCAAAATATAAAAGAAGCGTACCACTTTAAAGTTTTTCAGCTCAACGAATATTAGGATAATATGTTTTAGTGTGAAGATAAGATAAGAGCAGAGGAGCTGTGGATGTACGTAGGCTTCAGTGATGCTCTGTGAGTGAGCTGCTCCGCAGGCTTGACAAGCACTGAACAAGAAAAAAAGAGAATATCTTCCTCTTGCAAGGGCTCAGCATTTGGTATACTTCCTCAATTTTGGTTTTATTTTGTGAGGATGAGAGTATGATAACTTTTCAAAAGCCTAAAAAGCACTCAGAAGTGGATTTGAAAATGGAGATAGTTTGTGCTACTGATTTGAACACCAAATTCCAGGATGAAGCAGCAAAATGATGGTGTAAATTACACATAATTAAATACAATTAAGAACTTGTTAGCTTGCTTATGTTACACAAATGTGAATGACACTATCTATGTTGTTGCTGTTTGCTTATTTGAGCAGGATGGGATCCTGCAAAGGCTCAAATTCAGCCTTGCAGCTGAGCAGCCCTTTAATATTGGGACATGTGCTGAAACCCAACAAGACGAGTGACAGAGCACAGAAGTGACATTGAATATACTCAGTATAAGTGCATTTAGGGGCATAAATATTTAATTGCATGGATTCCTCAGGAAGAAGCCTTTGAAGAACTGTGCCATCATAGTAATTTTTATTTCATATCTCTTCAGGAAAGCCCACTGAACGCTCAAATGATTAGACAAAAGAACAAGTATATTCATGATATACTGGTTTGTGGCTGTGTGAAGCTTTTTTTTTTTTTTTAATCACAGAATATCTTTAAAGTACTGACATTACATTCAAACAGGCACCTTTACGTTAATCATAGCACTGTAATTTGGACAATCCTAGTTAAACGTGTGTGCAGGTGCTGGATGGAGTAAACATGACCTGTTGTACCATTTATTTTTTAAATGTATTGTCATATGGCTATTTCAAAGTACGTAATTATTTGCAAAACCTATATGCAGAATAAATATAAACTTTTAACTTGGTAGTTCAGGCTTGGTTGGGTGACAAAACAAATAATTTCTATAAGAGATAAAATGACAAGCTAAGGAATAAATCTGCAGAAGATGATGTTGTGCAATAAGGCATATAACGTGCTCGTTTAGTTATAAAGGGGGTAATTACCAACTGTCTTGAGAGACAGCTGCTAATAACCAGAAGGGTATTAACAAAGTTAATAAATTGAAACGGGGCACCACCTGATAAATCAGGAAAAAAGGACTAAATGGCACAAACAGTCTCAAAGTGGCTGTTGGTCTATGCGTGCCAGCCTGTGACCAGGTGTGGCGCTATAGAGCAACAGAGAAGGTGTGAGTCCGAGCACAGACCTCTTCAACCAGCAAATGTTACAAAACTGTGTAAAACAACCACAAACAACTTCTCTCATTAGAATATATTATAATTTATTAACACAAGTATTAAAATGAACAAACACTTGAATCAAGATCCTGATATCTACTAACTAAAAGACGAATAAACTAACATAAGCAAATAAACAGATGGAAAAGAGTGTCAACTTATATACATGTATGCTGAGGACTGTGTGTGTGTGTGTGTGATAAACTAAGATGGCTTAATACTGTGAGGAGGATTCCAAGATGGCAGCCGAGATCACATGGTCACTCGTCCCTTACCAAGATGGCGGATGACATCACGGGGTGTTCTCGTCCCCCAACCAAGATGGCCACTGACTCATGCGATAGGGCGCTACAAGATGGCGGACGAGGTCATGTGTAACCTCATCACGAAGAGTGTTAGTAAGGAGAAAGAGGAAAGAAAAGACAACAAAGCGAAGGTGATTCCTAACCACCGATGCTGTGATCGCTCCGAGGATTTCCACACAGGAGGGAGAGTGTGAAGCAGATGCCTGCACTCTCGTCCTGATCGTTTGTTTGGAAATCAGGGCGCATTCAGCCAGTGGGGAGGAAACACGGTAATTGCGTGGGTAAATACGCACCGGCGGATTATAGGTGTCAATAACAGTGTCGCAAGTAAGCACAAAAATATTAACTAAGCTAAGTAACTCTGCCCAGACACAAAAGCCTCTTACTTTTGTTGCTCCAAGGGGGCAATCGGAGGTGACTGGAGGAGTCCGGGGAGGATGTCTGGTATGGGTAACAGCGGGACTGCTGTTGGGTTACGGTCCGCGGTTGTGGTCACAGGAGCGGCTCTGTTCGTCGTGTCTCTCTCTCTGCTTCCGTGGGGTGCAGGTTGCAGCGTCTCAACACAGCCGGGTCCGCCTATAAAGGCGCGTGGAGCCGTTGCGTCTTCCCGTGGCAGCACCGTGCCTCTTTCGCACAGATGTGCACGGGTCACTTGTGGTACTGGCTGGATGGGGCGTAGGAACTGGTCTTCCTTTACCGGTGGCTGACTAGCGCGTTGCTGGATGGGCAGGTGAGCCGATGAGCAGGGAAGAGAAGAGAGCGAGCTGATGGCGTCCAGGATATTTAAGGATGCAGGGATGCGATAAGGTTCTCCATAAACAGGGAAAGTCAAAATGAAGAACAAGTGTGATAAAAGGTCATCTGTCATTCAGTAGTTTGTATAACAATATTTAGCAGCAATAACCTGAGGTAATTGTTTCTCTATCAAGTTATCAGACTCTCATATTGATGTAAAGGAATTTTGTCCCTTTTTGTTTTATAATGTTGATCCATGTCATCCATCCATCCATCATCTGCACCCACTAATTTCTGTGCACGGAGATCTGCTGGAGTCTATCCCAGCTTTATTTGGGCAAAAGACTTATTCATGTCATTTGTGGGATTGTTTTTAACCACAGCTCTTCTAAAGTTAGACTGCTGCATTTCAATTGGGTTGAGGTCTATACTTAACTGGCCCAGTGCCACATTTCTATTCTTTCCTTTTTTTTAAGCCATTCTGAAATAATGAGGTGTTTTAGATTTGTTGGTGTGATCTGTCTTATTATTCTGTTGCATGATCCAATCGGAGCAAAGCTTTTGTTTCTGTACAGATGGCCTCACATTTAAACTCTATGCTTTGATATGAGGAAGAATTTATAGTTGACTCAATGACTGCAAAGGCACAAGCAAGGATGTGACTGTTTCTTGTCATGCTACAAGTACATAAACAGTCACATGCCTGCTTGACTTTCATTTATGCTGAAAAAATCCTAAAGAGATGTATGTATTAAAACCTATAGATAATTTACAACATTCTTTGCTATCATCTGACAGTGACTTTATTAAATATTATTTTAAAAGATTAGAGAGAAGAAAGTGAGCGTACAAAATTTATGATTTGGTTATCTATTTGCTACACTAGTTCTAAGATTAGTTGCTCCCAGGTTTTATCAGCACATGATTGCTACTGGGTGCCCAAACTGATGTTTCGACTTTTGCATCACTAACAGTGGTTTCTTTTAACCACAATTATCACTTCCTGACTAATTACTCTGGCGTCTTATACTTAGGTATCTTCTAAACAGAAAAATGCATAAAAATAATTTTTATAATAATGATCCACTGTATCGTTTTAGAAGGCATGAAAACTTTCTTATAGTTACGGGCTGTCCTTAGTTCTGTTTTCAGGTCAGTCATGCTGAAGATGTGTCAAGTACTTCTCTCTTCTCCTTTATAGGTATTGTTTCCAATTATTTGGCAGTAAGTATACTCATCGTAGCTCGTGTGCAAAGATGGAGCATCATCAAAGTGGAATAATCCAATTTGAGAGCACAGACTGTACTCATAGGACTGCAGTTAGTCTCTATAACTTAGTTTTCATCCAGTCTGATTAAGTCTATTTTACTATCAAAGTCTTCCTTGAAGCCCCTCCCATCCCTTTCAACTTGACCTGATAAAGTGTCTTGGCAGCTAAAAATAACACACTGCTACCTTACAAAGCCGCTCTTGCCTCTTGTTGCTGTAATCTATTTTGTTACTCAATGCCAGCAAAATGAAAGTTGATAAATGGTCTTGCTACACAGCCTATTCAGCAGTGCTGTGTTCACAAAGGTACTGGTTTGGCCTTAGCAGAGTTTGTTACAACTATGATTCAGATCATAACACATTTATCTTGTTTTTTTAATGTGAAAAAAAATCTCAAATCTTAATGTATTAATAGCAAAGATGTCAGAGAGAAAATAAAGACAAGAGTTGTAATCTATATTCTGATTTACATGACTCATTGATTATTTGTCTCTTTGTAAAACTAGTACAGCATTAACATGTTATTACTAACATCAGTGAGAGGATACTAAGGACAGGTTTAATATGAGTTTTATTCTGATAATTCCCAATTCCTAGCCATATTGTGTAGTTTGATTAAATAACAAATCAAGCATCAAATACTGGAGATGCAATATTCTAGATTTATTTTCTAAAGAGTGTCAATGTTTCAGGAGTTAAGGTAGGACCCAGGAGCAGGAGTGCAAAAAAAAAAAAAAAAAAAAAAAGAGGGTTTATTCTCAAAAGCACAAAAACACCAGAATCTAAAAATCCATAAATCCAAAACAGGAAAATACAAAAATACAAGAATACAAACTTAACTTTCGGGAGGATGACGAGAAGGAACTGGGCAGAAATGCAAAACATGTAACATAGACTACAAAGACTAATGGACCCACGCGGACAAGGGAGAAGACAATACTTAAATACACAGAGGAACAAACGAGAGGCAGGTGCAGGGAATCAAGGTAACGAGAGGGAGGAAGCAAAGCAGAAAACAATGAAGACAAGACAGACCTTTTAAAGTAAAACAGGAACCCCTACAGACAGGGAGATGCCAACTTGACACAGACATACACACACAGGGCTGCCATGGCCGACCAAGCCATGACAAAGAGTAATGAATCATGATACATTGGGGCATGAGGGAAGCAGATATCTGCATGTATTTAGTCACCAGGAAATCACAAGACTGTAATCATTTTGTAATGAGCTTACTGAATTTTTCACATGAAAAATGAAGTGTTTTTTTTAGGGTTTTTTGTTTGTTTGTTCTGTATTAGCAGCTGAAAGATACATTGCCCAATGCATTACATGCAAAAAGAGCTACAGTGAAATTATATGCAGTGAGAGTGAACATAAGTTTAATATGAAACTATGAAACAGCAAAAAAAGAACACATTTGTTTTGAAATGATTTTGTGTCCACAGAGGCCAGCGGTTCTCTTGAACAGATGTGACTCCTTTTCTACAGTAAAAGTACAACATACTATCCGAACTTTCCATGATAAACCGACAACTGAAAGCCACTCCAAAAGTTTGATATGCACAGAATGGTACAAATTCAATCTGTTACAAATACTTATTCTAATGTAAAAGCAATGCCTGTGCACAGGTGGTGCAGAATCTCATCTTGAATTCAGTTAACCTGGAAAAAAAAATTTGTTTGGCTTATGTATTGTGATGCTCCTAAGACATATATTTTCTCCTAAGACATATGCAACATATACAACATACACAACCAAAACATAGCAAGACATATACCACCGAAAATAAAACTGGTGGTGATCAAATGTACGATTCCACCACAGTACAGGTGTATCTACAACTCACTTTGTAGAACACATGCGCTCACATGTCCTGACATGTTCTTGCTACAGGCCGCCTACTGTGTTGCAATCACAACAATACCTTGCACTGGGAGTAAAACTGCAAGATATTTCAAGGCAATTAAAATAAAAAACCTTTTTGAATTAAGTCTTATCACGCTCACACACTGTGGAAATAGCACGTATCATAAAAGCACAAACCAAAACATTATAAAAGAAAAGTGAACATATATAAATATATGATGTTTTTAGGAAAACCACAAAAGTGAACTACTGGTAGAAGTGATTAACTGATTAACATGTAGATTCACTTATAGTATTTATCGATAATCTTTAGGATTAGATTTATTGAAATCTGGAAAAAAAAACTGTTTAGGTTCTGGTAACCAGTTTAAAACATGCACACTTAAAATACTGGCAAAGGACAACAAACCCATATTTGTGTTTATCTGGAAATAAACTGATCTTACTAAATGAGCAGGTGATCAATTATTACAATATTAAATGATTATTTTATGCTCATCAATAAATCTATTCTAATAATTAAATAATTTCAGCACCACAAATTCTTCTTTTCCTTTAAATATAAATCAGTTTTTTATAACAGTAAATCCTAGGTTGCATGCAGTGGGTTGCAAAGCACCAATGCAGAACATAGAGTCCTTCTACATGAAGGATTTATTGACTCTATAGCTAACATAAGAGAAATCCTACAATCAAAGGGTAAACATCCGTGGAATAAAAGGTTTCCTTCAAAAACAAATTACGTGAAGAAAAATTCATGATGTGTTAAAAAATAAATCTAAAAACTAATGCTAAATTTTGCAAGACTTAGATTTCTCTGCAGCTCATCAAAAAACGATTTTAAAAAGGAGTAAACTGGTTTATGTTGACTTTCTAGCCTCAGTGTTAGCGTATTGCAAGCAAACCATCTCTTGCTTATGTTTTACAGGAGATATTCTGATCTTCTTCAAAAGATGACAGCTTTTTTCCTCTAATCAATTATCTATTTGACATACTTTGGCCATCATATCAGAGATACAGTGCACAAAGGCCCCTGTCAGCTCTTCTGCAGCATGTGCCTCTTTTGAGGTTAGTCTTGCTTTATGTTACCCACCCCAAGATACAGGGCCCGATCTTCCACCAAACCTCTTAAAGCTGCTATTAAGGGATAGCGGGTAGCAATCTTCCACCTCCCTAAACCCGCAATCTTACCTGCGCTAACTGCTATATTATGCAACACTTATAAACACGTTTGATGTGATGCCCAGCATTGCTTTCAAATTCACTTAAATGCACTTTTGCAAGTGTTGCTTGAGATGTAGAAATGTATTTCAGTGAGACCATCACAACCCAGTACTCTAAGTGATTTTCCTTATGATGTAATTCTCAGAAATATTAGGACCGAAAATGATGGTTAAATGGTGTATGAGATTCAGTTCTCTTATTGGCTATAGATGTTCATAATTATAAACATGTTCTATGGAATGAAGAAGGAACAGTACACAGTACAGTACTCTGTAGTATCTGCTGTTGCTTCTTGTTCTAAAAAAGTTTCTGCTCATAAGAATGTTACTACCAATTCACCTCACCTGTTTCTTTTTCTACAGATTGGAAAACCAGAGAGGTGCAAATCGGATTCCATACATTTGTGATTGGATGTGGGAATACTTGTAAAATTGAAAATGATGTTGCTATGGAAACTGCTGCTGCAGTCACTTATGGGATCCCTTGCAGGTAAAGTATCTTATTAAGAACTTTTGATGCACGTCAAAGATGCCTTTGTGAAGTGTGAGTCCTTATTCATATGTATTTGGGGCAGGTGGCAGTGTTAAAGCTTTGCTTTAGAGAAGAGCAGTTTCAGGTGGTTTACCAGCAAATATATTTTAACTCATGCATGGAAGATAATAGGAGTGTAGAATATGCTCTACCAGGATGTTATTTTTAAAGCGCTGTATGAGATTTCCAATCCCATGCCATCTTATGTTTTGCCTAGACTTTGATATCTAACACTTACAAAAGGTTAGTTACATGTCCATAAATGTAAAGAAAGAAGGTGCCGATTTTAATGTGAATATAACCTATAGATCATAAATAAGTGTAACATTTTTATGAGATCGGATAATTTTGATTACTCCAAAGCTTTGCCAAATCTCTAAACTGGACCAGCTTTTATGGAGAGAAAAAAGACATTATGGCTTGACATTATGGCATTGTGGATTGTCTTTGCCGCTCAAAAAGGGGATTTATTTTTGACAGTTCAGACACCATACAGCCATATTCAAGAGAATCCCAAAATTCCCAACCCATTCTGCTATTATGCCCATTTTATATATCGGTTTCTCCAGTAATGTGCGTTTGGAAGATTATCTTAACTTCTCATCACAGAATGTCAAGTCCTGGATATTGTGCTTGCATGGTGGCATACATCCCTATGACAGTGTGAGTGTAATATTATGTTGTTCCAAATACTGTCGCATTAAACCAGATTAAAAGAGCAAGGAGTGCACAGGAATGCGTAGCTTTGGTGGCCCAGCTGGGACAAATGCTCACAGATGCATCCTGGGAGAGAAACTCTCAGCTGTCTGACAGACTGACTAAGAGATCAGTGTCCAGTTTAGAAAAAAGTGGCCTCTAAAGCTGCAGTCCCACAGCTTGCAGAAAACACAGTGCACTGGTTTGGAAAGTGGCTGTGGTGCAACCTCAAGTCCCACAGAAAGTTGTTGCGCCACCTGCTCAACTGGACTTGTGAGAGATAACGAACTTACCTGAAGGTTTTGAGATCAGGTGACCATTGTCGTCGTGGGTCTGTGGGGACCTCCTCATTTAAAGACCCATGTCTTGTTTTTTATAATTATACATATGAAAAAAGCTGAGTGCTTTAAAATAAACAAAATGTGTTATTCGATTAATAAACTTACCCTTTACTCATATGTGGTTTCAAATCTCTTTTGAAAACCCTCTGAATTGTTTACACCCAGTCTTAGCGAGTTAACATTTTTTTTTTCTTTCTCTTTTTCTTTGCTCATGTGAAAGTGAACACGCCCTCCACCAGTCCTCTCTGGCAGTATTTTTTTAATATACTTTTTTTAACGTGATTAACGTGATGTCAATCTATGACTTCGGAGCCTGTTTGTGGTGCTTTCTTTTGACAATTTGAAATTTGAAAATTCTCTTTTCCATTTTCGTGTCTGACTTTCTGCCGACTCGATGTGCCGTGTGTAAAATGATATTGTCTAGAAGCGGCACGGCTTTTGGTGCAACTACTCTGCATGTCCACTGTTAATGAGCAATTTGCATGCAGTGGCAGTTGCACCCCCCCCAATCTATATTTTCTGGCATGGAGGCGTGCGCCTCCTTTCCAGAGAAAATTAATGGGGTGCATGAAATGTGTGCAATTCATCACGTGTAATGGACACCAGCCTTTGTTGACTTGAACGGTGGTGATTCAAAGCGGCTGGCACACATTGCTTTTCATTCCACGTCCTTTGGGACTTGTTCTTAAGGGTGCCGACTTCCATCTAGGGTCCAAAAGAGATCAAATCAAGGATATAATTTAAGTGACATACAAAGTTGGCTGTTTAGCTTGTTTAATTGTAGGATGTACATGATGTTTAATGGTTTACTGAGATTAATCCAGTGTTTCCCCAAACATTACTTGTTTAAAAGAACAAGTATTGATCTGCTCTATAGGAAAGGTAACCTTAGCGCTCCCCCTAAAATAAAGTTAGGGGAAACCATCAAACATTATGTAGATCCTACATAAACATAAACATGAACATAAAATAATAAAGTAAAATAAAACTATTAACCATGAAAATACTTACATTTATAGCTAGCTTTTTTTGTCGCATATATATGTATTTGTATATATAATGTGTGTTATTGTTTATATTCTTTTTATACATAGTCATGAAAATGGATACTTCTCAACCTGTATTTGAGTGAACCAAAGACTAAATAGATTCATCAGCATAATATGCATTATCATCAGTGGTAATATTGTCACTTTTGTCAGTATTTTGAAACAGGTGCGATAAGACAGTGAATTTAGGGTTAACTTATCAGTTTTTCATGTAGACATCTTTCCTGGTTTCTTTCAAATGTCTGTCATTATTCACCAAGCAGTAAAGCTGAATTTATACTGTGTTGCTTGTTTCAGACTGAAGCTCTGTGGCATTGATCACACTTTGATGGAGGGCTTTAATTTATCTCTACAAATAGGAGGGTTCACCTCTGAGTGTCAGTGGAATCACTTAAGCTGTTTTATCAACGTAGATTACACGAATCATGAAGACAAAAGAGGCCCTTCAAACATGAGGAAAATCCTTCCTCACATTAATCACCAACCATTAGGCCTTTTGCTAAGCCCTTCACCTAAACATACAATTATCAGATTCTTTAAATTAACATTAATTACAGAAATTGCCCTTGCAAATTACATGTGTTACTGCTCAACTGATAGGAGGTCTAACAATCTCATTCCTCACAGTAGACTATTGGTGGATAATTGACCAGCACGCTGCCTATTCTACATCGAGTTTTTACTTTGCAGCACTCATTTCTGTGATGGAGAAATGTTTCAAGGGTGCGAATATGACATGTATTTTTTTTCACATTTGTCTCTGAAGTCCAAGTGCTGTTTGACAAGTTGCAGTACTGAACTGTACTCAGATCTATGTGTCATTGATGGCAGTAGAAGATGGGCCTGTAGATTCATTGTGTCACTGCATCGAACAGATCAGTGTGTGGATGCATAACAACTTTCTGATCAGATACTCTGACTGTTCCTCTCTTATCTAATTTTTGTGGTTTGACAATAGTCATTATTTTAGAAGTAATCAACCCCACATCAACCAGAGGTCCCTGGACCTCTGGTTGATGTGGGGTTTAGCAACGCAGAGGCCTGTAGCGTCCTAGACAACAGCATTGACGCTGTTGGAACCATCAGGTCTGGGCACCGATGGTGGGGTCTGAGCTGGTGGGGCTTTGCTCTGTGGAGTAGGCTGGGGAGGGAGAGGGGCACGGCTCTTCTTTGAGGACAGAATCCTTGATCTTGTGATGTCTGGGGTGAGGAGAACCATTTTAATCACTAATCTCACCAAGCTTTCAAAGTGATCAGGAAATCTCATGGGTGACGGTGGAGACGAGAACGATAGTGAAGCGTCTCTGGAGGGTGTAGAGGCAGCAGGTGGGTCCCAGGCCTGTGAAGGGCTGTGGTGAAGGTGATGGAGGTGCTGCTGCATCTGGAGACTGTGTTTGGGATGCTGGAGGTGCTGTTGATGCCGCAGTGGTTAAGTCCTTTGCTGGGTCTCTGGGTGGCGAGGCAGGAGCTCTCCTCTCGCTCCTTTTCTCTCTTGGTGGCTGCACAGGACCTGGTCCTGGTCCTGGTCCTGGTCCATTCTGATGCCTCAGAGTGGGGAGGAGATTATCTGTCAGTCGTCTCACTCCACCTCTGTTCAGGTGTAGGCCTCTTCCTTTAAACAGATCACCTCTTTGCCAGAAAAGATTGAAAGTTCTCAATGAAATGCAGCCCTCTGGACTCGCAGACTTTGGACAACCATGTGTTTAGTTGAAGCAGCCGGCTGAATTTGCCCATCTTCCTATCGATGTTTCGGAGAGGTCCACTAATGAACGTTGGTATTGCTGCATTATCAAGACTCTCAAACAGTTTGTTAAAGTCTCTTTTCAAGATTTCAGATTGTTCCTTTCTTGTATCCACTGCACTCACATGAACAATCAGCTGTTTCACCCCCTGGTGTTTCTGCAGGACCTCAGGTAGTAGCCTTGTGATGTCAGAGACAGTGGCAGATAGCTGCAAGTAACTGCTCTGTTTATATTTATGTTAGATATGGCTCCGTCTCATAATAGAAATATAGTGCAACAAAATGATGACATTTTACACATTCCTTTCAGAACATTAAAACAACTAAACCTCCCAACATAAAAACGTTTTATATGGGATTCTGTTTGACAATAAACTGTGAAAAGGTTGAAGATTCTTAGGTCAGGAACACACATATGCATTACACGCATAATCCTGATTAATGGCAGTGTGTAATGACTCACTCCAGCATATTTCTATTGATGCTAATGGGTTGAATTAATATAGCAAGTTGGGGGAAAAACTAATAGATGACTTGTTGTCCTAATTATGGGATTTCATTAAAGAGATCCCAGTGGAGCTGTTATGGCAATTTTTGTTCAAGCATGCAGTGAGAATGCTGCTTCATTTGGCCTAAAAGTAAATTATGTTGTGGCTGTTTATTTTTATTAACTCTAGGGGTGGATGTTATGTGTAGCACCATGGTTTACTATGCTCCTTCAAAAGTGATAGCTGCTGTGATATCAAACATGTGAAAGTACAGGGTCAGTAATAGAAACCTATTCCTATTTGTACTTGTAAAACATTTTAAGACAATGCAGGCTGGATTAATGCCTGCACTTGAAAACAGTCTTTGAATGTAATGAAGTCAGATAGCACTATATGCTTAGAAGGGCTATGTGAAGTTACTGATGGCAACAGATGGCTCTCTGGCAAAGGAGTGACTCCTTGTTAAACTAGTTTGCAGATATCTCATGTTTGTACTATTTTTGATAATCGTATTGAACTGTAATGTAATCTTTGGTAAACCTAGACTAAAGTATTTCATGGCATTAACTATGACATTAACTAAGTTATTATTGTTATTAGCTGCAATTGTTAAGAAAGTCTAAAACAAACAGGCACCGTGTGTTACAGAACCTGTTATTTACTAGCTAAACAACTCAAAGGCAAAAAAAAAAATCTCTTGATAATTAAATTTGTGAAACACTGTTGCCTCTTCCAAGTTGGCCAAAACCAAATTAGCAAATTTACCCATGTGGAATTGTGAATTGTGCTACAAAGTTGTGCTCTGGTGATGTGCATAATAAAATTGAACCAGACTCAATGTTTTACTATTATTTATTGTGTGTAAAAATCAATAAAATCTTCCATTTCGGTGGATGGATGGATGAAACACCTAGGAGGGAAATTGCTTTAGCACTCCTATGATGAATCCCATATTCTTTGGAGTCCTGGCAAACATCTTTTTAGAAGTTCAATTCGGTTTTTAGGTTTAAGTTGGTTTTTTTGTGTTGTAGTACTGCCACTATTATACATATCTACATAATAGTATCTTATTCATATATCCTAACCCTAACCCTGCCACAATCATGCTTGCAACTTCATTACCATTTGATCATTAATGTAACTAGTAGCAACAGAAGCAGACAAGGTGTTCAGTGTAATCAACGACATAACTCAATAAAATGAGATCTCACAAATGAAGTTTAAATAAATGAAACTAAATTTAAACCATTCTGACTTGTTCTCCTCAATAAACGTTGATGATTAATATCATTAGCTCACTAAATGGTATGTAGCATCTGTAAAAACACCACTGGTCCTTGATGCTGCAGGAACTGCCACCCAGATTGGTGTACCACTACTGTTTCTATAATCATAGCCACTGACCATGAAGGGAATTTTTGAAGTTGATGTTTATGTCAGATGTCCTCATGTGTGAAGGTCTCCTGTTACACTGCTGGGCTGGTCTCTTCAGGCCATTTTACAATGATAAACATTGACCTCTATCGCTCCACTAGCTGAGCAGTCCTGCAATGAGACTTCTAGTGCCAGGCAAACTAAGCCAGGCTGCGAGGCAGACTCCATGGCTTTTTGCCCCTGGGTCAGCCTCTGAGGAGACTCAAAAGCAGCCCAGCTGTCCAGACTTCATTATGCGCTAATTAGAAGTATATTTGGAGGTGGGCTTAATCAGCAGTGTTGTAGGAGGAAACTGCATCCAAATGAAAACTGGTCACATTTTAGCAAATTCCTTCCCCCATAGTAGGACCTCTGTACTCCACCTCTTCATCACATTAACCATCTTCTGTGGCCTATTGAAGCTTTTATTAGGTTCAAGATCTTCTTGATGATAGTACAAGAGAGAATTCAACTGTAGCTCACTAAATTGAAGTATGTCAGGTTAATCATGCAAGCGTCTCTAGGTGTAGTCACCTGCTTTTCCTCAGGAGGAGCAATTATCCCAAGATGAGAAAGGGAGAGGTATACCCAGATGGCCTCAGTGTCAAAACTTTGCTAATTGGCACTGTTAGAGATTTAAAAAAAAATGATTCAAGAGGAGGACCTTTCTTTTTCTGTCTAGACTGTCCCAGTATCTGTGTTAATCTTTGTTTACTTTGTCAGTCCTTGACAAATCAAGCTTATGATATCCAAATCAAAAGCACTGACCATATATTTTTGAGGATTTAAAAGTGTTTGCTCAGTTATTAAAAGGTTTATAGAATAACTGTCCTAAGGCAGTTATTGATAATGGGAGGAATGGTTTTACAGAACTACACACACACACACACACACACATATATAAAAGCATGTAAAGTAAGCAAAATTTGTGTTTGGTAGATTCTTTATTGTAACAATGCTTCATGGCAATAAATGTTATACCTCTGGAAAGCCTGATTATTGGAAAATCTGACTGTTGAATGAATATTTTCAAATAACACACACATGTAACTACTACACACAGCTACAACACCCTGACACCTCCTCCTCATCCTGGTCACACAGTCTGGTCACACGCTGCAGTGGTATGGCATCCCATTCTTCAACCAGTATTTGTTGCAAGTCAGCCAACATAGTTGTGTTGGTCACTGACATTAACAGCATGCCCAAGGTGATCCTACAAGTGTTCAATGGGATTGAGGGCACAACTGCTGCCAGGCCATTTCATCCTCTCCACACCTGGATTCTGGAGGTAGTCTGATTAACCCCGCTCTGTGGGGGCGAGCGGGGAGTATATAGTTTGGTCCCAAACTGTGGACATATGAGATCCATCCATCTATTATCTATGCCCGCTTAATCCTATCCAGGGTCACGGCGATCTCCTGGACTCTATCCGGGTGAAAGGCAGGGGTAAACCCCTGGACAGGTCACCAGTAAATCGCAGGGCCACATGAAGGCGAACAACCACGCACACTCACAATAACTCCAACAGACAATTTAGAACCACGAAGTAACGTAACATGCATGTCTCTGGACTGTGGGACGAAGTCAGAGTATCCAGAGGAAACCCACACAAGCAACGGTAGAACATGCAAACTCCACACAAAAAGGCCCCTGCAGAGGTCAGGAAGCAAACATATATATACATACACATCATATATATATATATATGTATATATATATATATATATATATATATATATATATATATATATATATATAGTATAACAGTATCCCTCACACTTCACCGCTCAGCAATCGTGGTCTCAGTACATCGCGGAGGTATCAAAATATTCAAAGAAAAAAAATATTCGAAAAAGAATTTGAAAAAAAATCAAACATAGCACGTTAACTATGAAAATCTTTTGATTAATTGCGATTAAAAAATTTAAATGTGTATATATATAATATATATATATATATATATATATATATATATATATATACATACATAGTCAAGTTTTGAGGCAGAATGGAGGACCCAGGCGCAGGCGTTTCAAAAACATAAAGTATTTATTCAAGAAAACCAAAATCCACAAAAGTAAACCAAAAGGGGAAAAAAGACTTATTCCAAAACAAACCAAAAAAAAAATCCTCAAAAGTAATCTACAAAAGTAATCCAAAGGTAAAAAAAGACAAATGGCCCGATCTTACACCTCCCTCTAGCTGCTACCGCTACCTGCTACCTGCAAATTGCTGATTTAAGAACCTCCGCCAACCGCTAATGCAATCTTCCGCTCCCTAAAGCTGCCACCCATTATGCCGACTCCCTTACTTATATTGTAGGCGTGGCAATGGGCGTGTCTCTTGCCCTTTCCACAAATTCGGTATCTCGCGATCGCGGGGTTAGGATAGAGGGTAGCGGGTGGTCTGACCACCCGCTACCCTCTATCCCTGTGATACATAATTTAGGAAGGCAGTTTCAATTGATATTTTGTATGTTTGTGGTTTTTGCCCTTTAAAAGATGTATTGCAGTATCAGCCCTCCATCTGCTACCAACTAACTGGCTGTTTTGCAAATGAGGCTGACATTCAGGTTTATAGTAACCCTTGCTGTGTCTTCTTGTTGACTCACAGAGAGCAGTATCCTACAGAGTCCTGTCTTCACCAAGCAGCCAGGCAGCATTGTGTATCCTGTGGAGACTTTGGGGAACAACAGGGAAGTCATGTTCAGCTGTGAAGCCCAGGGAAACCCACCTCCGATGTACCGGTGAGTGTGTGAAGCGTCTGAGGCTCTCCATCCGTGTTACTCTGCACATTGTTTCTCCCAGTGCTTTTGCTCTTATACTGCTCACGACCATTTATTGCTGGAAAATGTTTGTATTTTGTCAGCAGCAGTCCCAGTTCTTGGCATCACCTAATAGCTGTAAGACAGAGCTGTTGAAAAGCAAAGTACTCCTAAAGTCCTAATAGTAGATCTACATTTTTACATTATTTGTTTGACTGACAGACAGACCCCTTCTTGTTAACATGCATTATCTGTTATGGACTGCCTGTTATGTTAAACTATGCTTCTTCCGTCAGGTATTATAAACTGAAGTTATGATTTTCAATATATGTTATTGTTAACAAATTTCAGTACAAGATTTTTAAATAGTTTTCGTCCAAGACAAGCTAAATAAAAACACAGCAGTGGGCCATGCAGTTGAACCGCTAGAAATCTACTGCTTAACCACAACCTTAGATCTAAATTGTCATCCAGATTTATTTGGATTTAATACTGTGATGCTCTGGTGCCAGACCTGGCGGCCCTCCCTTTGAGGTCCATGTTCAATCCCAGATGCTGTTTTGCCAGCAGACGTGGGGTCGACACAATACTAGATAGGTGGCTTGTAATAATGTGGTTGATCAGTATGCACTTGTTTGAGTAATATTTTCTCGAAATTTCAGTGCCCACCTAGTTCCATAATTCATGTTAGCCTCTTCTAAATAAAATGTGTAAAAAAGATTAAAACTTAATAAAACATTTTCCGAGGAGGGCGTTATATCCTGAAAAAGCTACTTTTACAACTAGCCTCTCATTCATCAATTATTGATTTATTATAATTACAAGTTACAATGCAGCATATATGTGCAGCCTCTGCTAGCAGATTTCAGGTTTAGTTTAGCTCTTGAGGATCTATTGACCCTGCAACAATATTGGAGATTTTACACGGAAAATAAAAAAACTGACACAAAGATATACAGTCATGGAAAAAATTATTAGACCACCATTTTTTCTTCACTTTCTTGTTCATTTTAATACCTGGTACCACTAAACGTCATCATGTGACTAAAACAGACAGAAAAGAAAACACTGAATGAATAAAAGCAGTGTTTTTGGCAGTACAACGCCATAGCTATTGATGTAAAAATTTAAGTGATTTAGGTTATAATCAAGAAAACCATGGAAAATGGTAAGATATCAGCTCTTAAACAAAACTCTTATGAGCAATCTTTGTGGTTATCGTTATGTTTGTCCAAACAAATGTACCTTTAGTTGTACCAGGCATTAAAATGAACAAGAAACTGAAGAAAACAAGGATGGTCTAATAATTTTTTCCATGACTGTATATGTATATGAACAAAATAGAAATGACAAAAACAGTCCAGGGGCTTTTTAATGTATAATTTGTATATCATCAAATAAGTATACAAAGTAATTGCAGGTTTATCATGTGGTTCTCACAAAGACAAACCAAAATTGGAAATTGGAGATTTTAATGCATATGGTCTACATGACACCCCTAAAACAAAAATCAAAGGTTTGTAGTCTTTATAATCTTATAATTTGTTCTTGTGATTCACATGAGTATTTAGTGTCACAGTCTGCCCTGCCAGCTCATACTGTGGAGGTGAGTTCTCACCTCTCTGCCACACCTCCTCATCAGCTCCAGTTGTCCACACCTGCTTTGCCTCAGCTGCAGCTCATCTCCGCTCGCATCAGCCAGCCAGCATTTAAACTGCACTGTTCCCTCAGTCAGTAATATCATAGGGAATAAATTCTAACTGTGCCTTCAGATCCAGGATTTAATTCATTTTCAATTGAATGAAAATGTTCCAGCTTTTGTCTCCTAATGAGACAGCAAGACAGTCTGTTGATTTTAGCATTGGAAAAGACTTGTTCATCCTCACAAATCATGCCTAAGCCAAAGAGGATCCTAGTAAAATATTACATTACTTCCCTTTTGTCATGTTTTTTTCTTCCAGCCTCCTGCTGGAAGCATGTGCTGTCTATCTGAAGCACAGAATTGCGTGTTAAGCTCCCAGTTCACGCAACTCAGGAATTTGGTTTTTTCCCCCTTTTTATTTCCTGCTCACATGGACCATTAGCTTATTGAAAGGATGTTGTTTCCTGTTGCAACATCTGTGGCAAGTAAAAGTTAAAATCAATCATGTTTGCTCACTGAAATTGCTGGCATGAAAGTTGAAAGGATCAGTATATTTAAAATCTGGGACTGAACCAGCTTAAAGGATGACCTCATCAGCTGTTTCTTGTCAAGGTTGCTGTGTGGTAACAGCTGCTAACTATCAAAGTGGTGTTGCAACAAGCAAAAAAGAGCTGAATCATTCTCCATATTCATTGATTGCACACCACAAAGCAAGAAATTGTGGCACAAGATATTTTAATACAATATAAAAAGTGTGGCAGAGGAGAGTGGGGTAATGTGAGATGGTCTTCCCCCCCCCCTCCGCCCTCTTAGAAAGCTTATTGATGTGTCTATAAAATGAACACATTTTTCTTTAATTTAGGATGTTTTCTAAGGACGGAAATGATCAGAATTTGGACTAAAGACGGTGAAAATGGGATTGTTTTTATAAAAAGAGGTGTCTCATTTTACCCCAGCTATGGGGTAAACTGAGACAAAGCCCAGATTTCAAGGGGGTAAAGCGAGCCAGCGTGGGGTAAAGTGATCCCCTTACTTTTACCACCACTCTGAATGTGACTGAACACACACAAATAACGCAAATTATCATGCAAAAAATGTTTTATTCAATTTAGAGAAAAGAACCACTTCCACAGTAGGGGAAACTCAGATTATATCCACTCACGTCCACGGGATTAGCTCCGATTTAGCCCTTCCTTTGCATTTTCTCATCAGTCTCTTACGTGTCTTTTCAAAAGCTCTGGATCGGCTCACCCTTTTCTCCCCACTTTTGCACTTCCTCTGCAGCCTGCTACGTCTTTCTTCAAAAGCCCTTTTGAGTGCCTGCATCTCAGGAGTGTCGGTGAGGATAGCGGTCCTCACGCGCCTCCGTCTGGTTTGTTTTATGGGGGTGAACTTTGGAAGCGCGATGATTTCCTGTGGAGGGACATAACCAGGCCGATTAGTTAAAGGTCCTGGATCTGTGTCAGCTGGCGCAGGAGCGGGCAAATTCGTATGGGAGGCTGCGTTATCAGCAGCGGAAGGAGGGTCATCTTCAGGCGGATCATCTGCAGGGTGCAGGCCTTCAATAACTTCTCCTGGAGGTGGAGCATCTCTGGTGGCAGGCTGTAGTTCAGAATGGATGGTGCAAACGCTTCATCCGGGAAAATGTCATGATTGTCTGGGAAAATCCCAGTGGAACTAAACCCAGAAGTCACGTTTTGTGGTGTCACGGTTGTCATGAAGGCTTGACTCACAAGTCCTACAACCTGGTAGATGGTGGCTGTTTTGCCAGGATTCGATCGCATCGACCCATCGAGAGCTCGGCTGTATTGAGCTTTGAACGGACCGTACACGGCCACATCCAGAGGCTGCATGCGATGGGATGTGTGAGGTGTAAGAGTGAGCATTAAAAAAAAAAAGAGAGAAGAAGAGCCCTTGCTACAGTGTTGAATTTCCCTTCTGGGATGAATAAAGTATTTTTCATTTCATTCATTTCATAATGATACCATTGCTCCTGGCGAGTTCTACTGCCCTGAGTGATATGTGAGCTTTAAGATTGTCCATGATGAGAAGCATGGGGGGGTCAGGTGAACAGTAAATGTGGTTTATCAGGTGGCAAAGAACTCAGCCCAGCTATCTTCATTCATCCATCCTGTTCTGGTGGATGTATCTTTTGCTCCTGGAGGTGCATTCATCATGAAGCAGTCTTTAAACTTTACTCTGGGAAAGACCAGCATCGGAGGTGCAGCGTCCCCAGCAGCATTTACAGCACAGACCAGAGTTACCAGCTCCCCTCTCTCGGCCGATGTGATGGAACCAACTTGCCTTTTTCCTCTTTGTGTCACCACCTGAAACAGACAGGGAGTTCAGAATTGATGGCATATTTGATCTGTAGGTTACATACAGAGCTCCAGCAGGGTCCTGGAGGTGGATGAGAGGCTGCTGGCTCCATCGCCTATCCAATTTCGGAGCACCATTCTCGGGCTTGCTCGCTCGGAGGTCCCGCCGGCCTGTTTATTACATTATTACAATTTAAAGTGAATTCCATTTTTAATCTCCAATTCCGCAATTCCGTGATCGTGGATTCCATAGGGCCCTAGAGAACTCTCAAAAGTGTTAACCCATGGAACTCACCTGAAGAGGACAGCATCCCTGGTAGAGTCCTCAAGGCAAGCGCAAACCAGCTAGCAGAGGTCCTCACCTCATGCTGCAATGCTGCACACTGCCCTCTTCCACCTCATCCATGAGAACACATATGTGAGGATTGCTGTTCGTTGATTATAGCTCAGCATTCAACAATATTGTTCCCATGAAGCCGGTCAGAAAGCTCAGGACCCTGAGCTTAACGTCTCAAGTCTGCAACTGGATTATGGACTTCCTGACTCACAGACCTCTGGTTGTGAAGATGGGTGGTGTCTCCTCCTCCACTCTGATGCGGAGCACAGGAGTCCCTCAAGGCTGTGTTCTCAGCCCCTTCCTCTACAGCCTAATGACCTATGACTGCATGGCCACACACAGCTCTAATGCCATTCTGAAATTCACAGGCAACACCACTGTCCTGGGTCTCATCTCAAGCAAGGACAAGATCTTCTACAGAGAAAAGGTTTGTGTCCTGGAAACATGGTGTCAGGAAAATAAAAACTCTCTCAATGTCTTTAAGGAGATGGTGATGGACTTCAGGAAGCATGACAGGAGGAACCACTCCTACAGCCACGGGGTGGGTGTAGCTCAGTTGGTAGAGTGGGTCATCCTGAAACGTTGGCGGTTTGATCCCGGCTCTAACTGTCAACATGCCAAAGTGTCCTTGGGCAAGACAGTGAACCCTAACTTGCCCCCAGTGGGTCTGGCAGCGCCTTGCATGGTAGCAACCGCCCACTGGTGTATGAATGTGTGAGTGAATGGGTGAATGAGAGGCCATTGTAAACCGCTATGATGATACCTTACTGGTGTGGAGAAAGTGGTATATAAGTGCAGTCCATTTATCATTTACTCCCCAATATACATCAGGGGATCAAAGGTGGAGAGAGTGGCTTCTTTCAAGCTCCTAGGTGTGCACATTAGTGAGGAGCTCTCGTGGACCACACACACCACTGCAGCTGTCAAAGCTGCCCATAAGAGACTTTTCTTCTTCAGGAAACTCAGGAAGTTTGGACTTTCCACCACCACACTTGCACCTTCGAAAGTGTTCTGACTGGCTCCATCACCTCCTGGTTCAGCAGCTGCTCTGCTGCTGTCAGGAAGTCTCTCTAGAGGATAGTGAAGACAGCTGAGTACATCACTGGCTATAAGCTCCCCTCCCTGCAGAGCATTTTTGAGACTTTTTTAGAAAAACGGAGAGGATCCTTAGAGTCTCCTTCCACCCCACTCAAGGACTTATCTGGCTGCCGTCTGGTAACCGCCATTGGAGCATTCATGCACGAACCACCAGACTTAAAAACAGCCTTTATCCCTCTGCATTTAGACTACTGAATAAACATACTCAACACTCTACCTCCATACAAATGCACTAAAATAATTAAAGTAAACTAGTCTCTGCACTAAAACTTGCATTATCTTGCACATTTTCATAGTATACGTACATTTCACATATTAGTCAGTATGTTCCTGCACTTTTTTGGTACATTTTTTTTTTTGATCTGCTAAGTCCCTTATTTATACAGATTTAAGTTCAATTCTTCAATTTTTGTTTTTTAAGTTTTTCATTGCTCAGTGTAACTCAATGTTACTGTTGTGTATGTGACAATAAAAAAAAAAAAAATAATAATTTACCTAATGTTTGGTGCATTCATGTGAAGCAGCTGCCTCTCGCTGTTAGTGTCATTGAGTTCCACTTAATTACATCAAATATCAGTGATTTACCAGATTAAAAATAAGATTAACTGACTGCTGGTTGGTCAGTGGTTTAAGTAGGAAGCCCATGTACAGAAGCACAATCTTCCTGTGGCTGGTCACAGGTTTGCCTCACAGCCTGTGATCCTTTGCTACGTGTCTTTTACATGATTTCCAGTCTATCTCTCTTTTCTCTTTCTCTTTCTCTCTCTCTCTCTTTCTCTTGCCACTAGAGCCACAAAAATCACTTCCTGTCTATGTCATACTCTTTCTCCTCCACGTCAACAGTTCTTCTATTATCTTTTCTGTGGAACAGGTTATATAACATATAACTGTGAGTACATTTAGTTCCTTCTCTGCTTGCAGTGGCATGTTACAACCCGGTTCTGTCAGGGGAAAAGAGAGGTAACATCAATAAACTAGATGAAATGGTTGAAATAAAAAATAAATAAATAAATAAAAAACAGGGTTAACAAACAAAAACTAGAAAATAAGATTTTGGTACCAGTTGGTGAGAAAGTTAACTAAAATTATGCACATGCTGCAGACGAGTGAGTCGGACCTTAAATCAAGCATTGACTTTAGAACCAGTAGCCCAGCCAGCAGCAGAAAGGGGATCAAACCAAGTATGAAATGAGTCACAATCACACCATGAACCTCAAACTTGACCTCAGGCTCCTCTAAACCACCCTGAGGTTCAGCCTCAGGCTTACAACTGCCCTCCTTATCATAGGACAGGCCAGCTGACTGAAACAACAGACGCACTAATCAATCAGATTCAGTAGATGAGGGCAGCACAATAAGTTAACTCTATCAATTTCCTCAATATCAGATCCTCAAGATCTTTTTTAACAAGTTGCTTTGGGTAAGAGAGAAATGGGCTGCCACTTGGGCTACATCATCTTTCTGGCATCAGTGTAACTTATTGCCTGATTAAGGGAGGTATGTAACAGAAATTGATCAGATTAAATGCTCTCATGCCTAAACAGCACACGTATTTGCAGTAACCCAAACCAATCAAACATTAAAGTTAAGCATCTGACAGTTACTATTGTGTGTTGTCATTAATATCTGGAATCCATCTTTTACCTACCTCAAATTTAAATAGACAACTGAACCTGGAACTGCTACTACTTGTATGTCACAGGACTGATCAATGGTTTACTTTGTTAAGGTTTAGAACTAGCTAAACTGCAACAATAGGTTGTGCAGCATTTACAACATACTGGTGCAAAGTGGTATTTTTAAAAGCACTAGGACTGAACAGATGCCTAATAGTCACAGCCTCATAAGCCAGATGGTGTGGTATAATGCCACTGTGTACACAGTCTGTTGCTACATGACTGAGTAAAGCATGTGCCTAACAAATGGAATCACTGCTGTGGCCTGGTTTCTCATTGTAAGTCACTGTAAACAGACTTGCTAAATTATCTTCTTTCAATCAATCAATCTTTATTTGTAGAGCGCTTTTCATGCAAGAACATGCAACACAATAGAGAGACATGGTATTTTACATGTGTTGGATGTATTATTTTGCTCTTCTTCTCATGAACTGTTGCAGTTCAAAGTTCCCCTCACGCTGTCTTCTATCATGGCTCCTGCACTCAAATCATCTGGTGCTGAAATGTGAGTTTTTCAGGAATTTTAAATATGAACAGAAAATAATTTACAAAGATAAGCTTCAAAGCAAAGTGTCAGAGGCCAGATAATCTGTCACAAAGGAGCAAAAGCAGCTTTAAGAAGGCCATTACTTCAATTACTACTACATACATAGTAAAGATCATTTAGGGATACAAAATGCTGTCCTCCGACTGAGTTCATTCTTCCTTTTCAACATGGACCACGACCCCCCACTCTTATACAGTTAACTGTAAATCAGAACATTTTCCAGGCTTTAATTAACATGGCTATCCAGCTTAATGCTTTAGAATGACCCAGATAAAACACTGGATTGATGACAGGCAGAGAAAATCTCTTGCAACACTTGGCTCTCAAGCTGTCACCACATAAGCTGTTTCCCTCTGGATCCAATACCGAGCTTCTCTGAGCATTTGCAGCAGTGTAAAACTGTTTCCATATTTCATTGAAAGTCTTCTCAGAGAGAAAATGAGACCACTATTCGAGTATGATACTGAGGTGTCACCTTTATGCTCACTTTACACTGCCTTATAGGTCATAGGTGTTGTTTGGTTGTGAAATATGTCTCTTGATTTTTGTTTCCCCTTCAGCTATCAGTAAATCACTGTTGCCACCCCTGCAGGCATTTTCTCTGTTGTGTGTGGTAATAACGCTCTGGAGAGTGTGCTTGCTTATGACTGGCCTGGAGAAGACCATTGTGCTACACATTTTGTCTATTAAAAGAAAAAAATAGTCTGTGGAGGCGCACTGTGAGTGCAGCAATGGCTCACAAAAGTACTGCAATCCATCACAACATCAAAAAGTGACAAAATGTCTTTTCTACTCCACAAAATATTAGGTATATTATACAAGAAAATATGTAATCTACTGCAATAAAGTAATAAAATTCAAGAATTACACAAAGGGGCTGTCAGATTGGTTTTTCTGTTTTCTGAAAGAATATTTTTGCTTATATAAAAGGACTTTAAAAAAATACATACTTTATATCAAATTTTTTCACTGCTCTAAATTAAACATAGAATGTTCAGAATGTTTCAGCTGTACCTGAAAACACCTGACAAACATGTATTTTGGTCTGTGTCATATGCATAATAATGATGAAGTGGGAATTTTATGCAGTTTGACTGTATGGCTGGTTTGCAATGCTATCTGTTCTCAGAGAATCAAGTCCTAATGATTGTCCCTGATGACTGACTTCTGGTCAGATTTCCACTGACGTTAGGGCATGATTTCTGAGCTTTAACTTCTTTCCTGTTGACCAGAAGTGAAATGTAAAAGTCACATCTTTGTCATGTAGACAAGTGTAGAATAAACAATGTTTAATTTGTTACGTTTACATTTTTCATCCTTTCCCTTTCTTTTGCACTGTTTTAGGTGGAAGTTGAATGGAACAGAAATCATTCCCAAAGTTAGATCTCACTACAGCCTTTCTGGAGGCAACCTCAGAATCAGCCGTCTGAACAAAGAACAACATGCTGGAACGTATCAGTGCCTCGCATCCAATTCTTTTGGGACCATCGTCAGCCGAGAGGCTAGTCTATCCTTTGCATGTGAGTCTAATTTTTTTTTTTTTACTTTTTCCTGACTGTGTCTAGACAAACTTTGCTACTTCTGCCACCACTACACTCCCTCCCGTTCCCTCCGTTCTTCTGACGCCAACCTCCTGTCCATACCACTCAGAGCCAAGCACCGAACCTGGGGCAACAGAGCCTTCTCCATAGCCGCTCCCTCCCTCTGGAACTCACTCCCCAAACACATCAGAGCTTGCACCAACCTATCAACCTTTAAGTCACTTATCAAAACCCATCTTTTTATAACTGCTTTTAATGTGTAACTAATATCACGTTTTATATGATGTCTTTGTTTCATTTGCTTGTTTTATTTGTCGTTTATATTTTTTTTTAAGCTCCGTAAAGCGTCTGTGAGTTTTTTGAAAAGCGCTTTAGAAATAAAATGTATTATTATTATTATTATTATTATTATTATTCTGAGCCTCCAATGAAAAAAGGGCCAGTATGAAAGAAAAAAAGACATGACAGTTGCAACTGAGGATAATGTGAATTGTCCTTGATTGTCGTGATTGTCCCTCTTGCATTGTGGCTTGGAATAACATAGCGGAGACCGCGCGAGTATAAATCAAAAGTAACGGCGGCATCTCTGCGACAAGCTGACGGCGACAAATTGCCGCGAGAGTATACACGACCCTTAAGGTGAGAGCCTACTTCTGAAGCAGTCAGGACCAAGGACAGCGACCTCAGTCTCATCTGAGGAGAGAGCATATCTCCTTGGTCCTGACTGCTTCAGAGATAGACTCTTGCCTCAGATGAGACTGAGGTCGCTGTCCTTGGTCCTGACTGCTTCAGAAGTGGTGGAAAACGCCGGCTTTAAGGGCTGTGTATACTCTTGCGGCAATGTGTCGCAGTTATCTTGTCGCCGGTATGCTGCATTTACTTTTGATTTATGGTCAATTTTGAAGCGTGTCTGCGCTATGTTATTTAACGCCGCAACGGAGAGAGACAATCACGAACTAGCTAAACTTACTAAACGTATCTCTTGCGTTTTTCCACTTCCTCACCGTCTCGGCCGTATCCAGACCCACATTCATCGCTATCTCCCTCCATGAATTACTAGAATATGTGCGGTTTTGTAGTGTGAAGAACGAGAATCGTACAGATGTGGGTACCTCCTCATTTCTTCGATGACGCGAATGTAGAATTGACCAATCAGAAGCCTCGTTTCTCTCCTCTCTGCGACGCTGTCTGCGGTCACCTACCTTTCAGTTCCGTTAATTCAAACAAATTGGAACACTCATAAGATGTCACCAAAATCACTTTGTCCCGTTTAAATATTTTAGAAAATGATGTAAATGTATTGTTAGAAAAATATCGATATATATCGTATTGTGAGCCAAATATATCGTATCGTATCGCGAGATTAGTGTATCGCTACAGCCCTAATGCTTATATAGAAGGTTGTGAGGAATCTAGTAGTCACAGTTTGGCAAGCACTGAAGCATAATTAGTCACTCTAGCATTTAGAGAGCTCATATATGGGATGCGATCATCATCCTAATCCGGATCATCTTTTGTAATGCCAGCCAAGATTTGCAGTAATTGATGGTTATGGATCTAGACGGAGCAACACATTTACTTATTCTGAGGCAATTAATCATTGTCAGCTGCTTCCCTTTTGAGCATTACGCTGAAGTTTATTTGCTGAAATCATCAGCACAGTTCCATATGTTTTAAGAAACTGAAAAGACTTGTGTATTACTGCTGTTTCTGTATGTGACACATTTAATAGATAAATTATTTGAAATTTCCCCTTGAGGCAATATCTTTCATGCTCTCTTCTGAACATCTGCACAACTGTGTGAGCTTAGAAATACATCCCTTTGTTCAAACACACCCATCTATATCAATTGTCCCCTCCAAAAGACAAAAATAACATTGTAAACTTTGTTTTTGATGCTCTCTTTGTGCCCCTTCAAAACCATTGCTTCTTTTGCTCTTCTTTGTCTGCCAAGCATGGATGGTTAGAGGTGGGGGTTGGGGTGGTTGTGGTGGGGATTTTGCCACAATTGCAGCATGCTTTCATGAGAGGCAAGGCCATTTCTGCCACTGAGCTGAGCTGCTTTCCTGTGCTAGGCACCACCAGTTCATAAATAACATCACCTTTGATGTCATACAAAAAACAAAAATAAAGTACTTTTTGGATGATCAATTCAATACCTTAGATACTACTTGCTTTTGTTGACTCGGGAGGGTTTAGATGCTTTAATCTAGCTTCTGTTATATTTTTAGATGAAAGTAAGTGCCAGGGCTAGTCCAAAGACTAAAAATAAAAAGGAATAAAAATAAAAGAAAGCTTCTTTTCCTGTTTTAGTAGCCAAGACCCTCCAAAAAAAAATATGTCCATCAATTCAGGTTCTGTGTGATGAATAGACCTGCTTTTTTGCCTTACTCTAGTCGGTCTTATGTTCAGCCAAAATAATTCATATCACTAAAGGGGCAAATATGTAAAAAAAAAAATAAAGCAGCTTTATTCTCCTGAGACCCAGCTCATTCATGTATGTCCTCTGTAGTGCACATTTTGTTTACCTGTATCTCTCTTAATATTTTGGACTTACCCAATCAAGTCCTATAGTTTTCTATAGAGGACATCCTGGGCTTTCCAGTGATGTGCCATGTGATGGGTTTGCATGCTGGGAACTTTACTTTTTTTCTCTATCAAGATGCCCAACATTGCAACAACCACATTTTATGGAAGGAGGAGACTTAAGTCAAATATTATTTATGTAATGCTATTTTTACCATTATAATGATATATATTCTTGTTCATTAATTCAAATTCAAATATACTTTATTGATCCCCCAAGGGGGAAATTCAGGTTTCAGTACAGTCCAGTCTGGTGTACTTGAGGAGCTGCCAGCGTCCAGCGCTCCTTTTCATGTCCCGGTCCTGTGGTCCAAGTGCTAACTCCAGTTAACAGCCGTTAAAACCAGTATATCTCCATAATGACATATTCAAAACTTATCAATAACAATATTTTTAGACTTGAAAACAGTTTCATTAATTAGGTTTTGAAATAAGTAATTTAATGAATGTCAACTGTGGACACCAGGACCATTTTAATGTAATTAATGAATGCACATTCTTGAAGGAGAAAGAAGTGAAGCATTGAGGATTCTATACCAGATAATACAGGGATTCAGATTTGAAGCTTTCAGATGAGGAAGAGGAGGGGAAGAAGATGCAGGAGAATCTGATGAGACTGAGTCAAAGCCAGAAAGGGAGCGTTAAAATCATAGTGTTTTGTGGGCGAGGACTAACGTGTATGTTTTATTTAGTTTAAGACAATTTTTTTTTTCATGCTAGATTATGGTAGTATTTGTAACTGCTGTTTGATATATGCAAGTTGCTTAAAAATGTGCATATGAGGTTATTCAATAGGGAGTGATCTCTCACATCTATGACACTGAAATTATTGCCATTCATCCATCCATCCATCCATCAAATCCCACTTTTCTGGTTTCGGGTCATGGGGTCACCAACTTAAGCAAGGACCCCAATAGCAAGACCTACATGAGATACATCAAATGCAAGATGTTCCTCCTCTGCATAACTAAAAGGAAAGTATGCTTCCAGAATTATCACCACTAAAATGAAAAATGCAGAACTGTCTACACTCACTGGCCACTTTATTAGGTTCACCTGTCCAACTGCTCGTTAATGCAAATTCCTAATCAGCCAATCACATGGCAGCAACTCAATGCATTTAGGCATGTAGACATGGTCAAGATGATCTGCTGCAGGTCAAACCAGCATCAGAATGGAGAAGGAAGTTGATTTAAGTGACTTTGAACGTGGCATGGCAACTGTAACTCAAATAACCACTTGTTACAACTGAGGTATGCAGAAGATCATCTCTGAACACACAACACGTTAAACCTTTAGGCGGATGGGCTACAGCAGCAGAAGACCACACCGGTTGCCATTTCTGCCAGTTAGGAACAAGAAACTGAGGCTACACTTTTCACAGGCTCACAAAAACTGGACAATAGAAGATTGAAAAAACTTTACCTGGTCTGATGAATTTGGGTTTCTGGTGCAACATTCGGATGGTAGGGTCAGAATTTGGCGTCAACAACATGAAAGCATGGATCCATCCTGCCTTGTATCAATGGTTCAGGCTGGTGATGGTGGTGTAATGGTGTGGGGGATATTTTCCTGGTTCACTTTGGGCCCATTAGTACTGATTGATCATCGTGTCAGCGCCACAGCCTACCTGAGTATTGTTGCTGACCATGTCCACCCCTTTATGACCACAGTGGACCCACCTTCTGATTAGGGGTGCACGATAATTGTAGGCCCGATAGTTGTCGGGCGATAACAGGAAAATTATGTTGGAAAAAACAGGAAATTGTGATGTAACGTCTACATGAAGACGTCCATCGACATCTAAATTTGGTTTAAAAATGAACGGGCAATATAGAACCACCAATTAACCTAACATGCATGTCTTTGGAAAAAAAAAAAAAAAAGAAAAACTGTTATTTCCTTGCAGAGTTTTATGTATTAAGAGTATATTTTTTAACCGACTGCTATCTTTCAATTTTCTTTTTCAGATTTGGAAAACTTTGAGACTCAAAGAAGAAGCTCTGTGTCAGTACGTGAGGGTCAAGGAGTGGTTCTGCTCTGCAGCCCTCCGTCTCATTCTGGAGGTAAAATCTCTTTTTTTAATGCTTGTTCAACTCAGCAGAAAAAAGACAAAAAATTAAAAGAAGCAAAGGGGAAGAAAGTACTGCTTTCAGAGGGGTATTTTGTGATTTGAAATAAGTTGTGTTTGCATGTTTGTGTGGGTTGTTGCTGTATCAAGATTTGATAAAAATCAAGAAAGTTTTTTTCCAAAAAAAGGCCAAGATTTTAACGAGGCTACATAGAAAAGTTTTATGCTTTGGCAATTGTAGCATACTAGGCTATTTGTAATAATAATTATGATTGATATTGAATGGCTTTGTGATGAATAGGGCACCACTTCCTTTAAAAGAAGAGAATAAAATTTAGTGATTAGAAGTCAGTTTCACATCTGAAGTCATACATTCTTGTCTGAAAGGATTATATTGTCCTTGAAAAACATACAAAAACAACAAGTTGTGAACTTTATCAAAGTATAAAAAATATTCAAATCTGCTATAAATTGATTTTATTTATGGAATAGTCAAAGTGATAATTATAAGGTGGTCAAATGATAAAGATAAAGCACGCCCAGATGGCTTCAGTGTGCATCCACTCGGTCACATGTGGACATGCACGGACGGCCCCACCTCTCGAATTAACTCTTGTATAAAAAGCGTGATTTGGCCTCAATTGAACCCCTGAGAAAATAGCAGAGATCGTCTTAAATCGGCTTGCTCGCCAGTTAAACCACAGACGACCAGAGCATGTTTACCGGCACCATTTGCTGGGAAAACCTGCATTCTGCCTCTCACACACTTTGAATGTTATTTTTGGGACTTGCCACCTACTAAAATATTTTTGCAGACCAATCATACCCCCCAACTTGGTAAAGGCTGCCTCCTCCAACAGGTCAGCAGCAGGCCCTACAAGATCTTTTTTTAGAAATTGCTCAAAGAGAACAATAAAGAGTCTAAAGTGTTCATTTAGTCCTCCAAACTCCCTGGAATCAATCTGATGGGACCTCCAGTTTTAAACTGTTGCCATCAGCTCGGCGTTATTGCCCCCCCCCCACTTCACTAAAAACAGGTCAAACAAGTCCTTTACTCCAAGCCATTAAATTTTTAAATATTTCTAGGAAATAGCATCCCAGCTGGCTGGACAATACTACGTATAAGTGTCTGTCTGTGTTACGGTTCTGTGTCCCTGTTTTTATGCTGTTTGTCAAATTTCCATGTGTATCTTTTGCTGCAAACAAATTTCAATGAACATATATATCTATCTATCTGTCATGATGTTACAGATAATCAGTGTATATAGTTTGTCAGAACATTTTAATGGAATGAATCCCAATAGTTTGTCAAGTTGAAAAAAAAATAATTGATGAAGTCCTTGAGAACTTGCCTGTTATTTTTCATAGACAGCCTGTTTTTTGTTGTTGTTATCATGTCCACAAAACATTTCCATACATGAAATCTGGAAAATGTCTGTGACCTTGTACACCTGTAAACATTTTTGCTTGTGCATCTTGTGAAGGTGAGTTTGCAAGTTAAAATACACTGAACTGAAAATGAAGTTCACAGGGATCAAAACACATCTAAATCCTTAATTAAGTAATCTAAATCTCCATATGGCATGTTGGAATTCTTATTTTGGATACAGTGTTTTTACAGTCTTTGGGAAAGTGACAAAACCCAGTCTTAAAGAGGTTTTCTGATGCTTTGTCAGATGCTTGGCAACAACGGTATTTAAGTCGCAGTAAAAATTTTTGTCAATTTTTTTTACTTTCCCATCAAAAATGTTCCCTCTAAAGGCATTTTCAGACAACTTTGACAGGTTTTATCTCCCAAGGTACTCTGGAGAAGGACATGTTTATTTCTGTGGTATTTTTTGATGTTCGTGGGTTTTCACTGGTGTCTCTTTTTTCATCAGGGATTACCATGCTTTTAATCTGATTTGCACATTACACATTTCACAGTCTCCATGAGTAATCTCCTTTCACGATTCCATATTCAATCGCATTACTCCCTGCTCATCCATCTCGGGACATTAGCTTTTTGTAATAGTACCACATGTTACTGTCACACCATCCATGCCACAGAGCCTTTTCTCCCAACTCTTACAGTTCTGACATAATGTAGAATTTACCAAGTAGTCAAGAGGAACTTCTTAGTTGTGCAGTGAACAATATGACAGCAGCACGAAATGGGACATGAAGAGATTCTGAGAGTGAAACTGAACTGATTTGAGTTATTAATCACATATAAAAAGATCACAAAGTAGTCTGAGCTGGCATGTTGACAAATCTCAGAGGATTTGTGAGTGGCATGATTCCTAAATCTCCTTTTAATCTCCTTTAAAGTTTATAGTACACATTGCTGTTTTTATACTTACATTTGAAGTGTATATGTATAGGGTATAAAACATTCAGAAGGACAAGGCAAAAGATATAGATCATAATTGACATATGCATAAATATGTTCTTATGACTGTGTTCTACATGTATAGACGATAACTATTTCCATTTCTTTATGCTTCATTCCATAATGTTTAAGCACCTCTCCACTATGTTGCAGTCTGATGTTCTTCGGCTCTGTCTGCACAGCTACGTAAACACAAATCCCCTCAGTGCATGTGGGTATTTCATCCCAGGAGAATTATGCTGTCACCTGCCGTGTAAGGGGAAAATAATAATTGTCGAAAACATGATAGCTCTGTCCACACATGTTGCTTGCGTAGCAGTTATTTGTTGTTTACAGGAGGTGGGGAGTATTAAAGCAATTGTGAAAAAAGACTTGGTTTCCAGAGAGATCCATGAAATGCTTGATATTGCATTGGTTGAGATAAGCCTATGCCTTATCTCAAGCAATTCAACCTGACAGAACCCAAAACTCATGACATGAATGTGTGATATACTTATGAGATCTCTGTAACTCTTCTCATATGTATTTCTGAGACTGAGTTGGTCACTACAGTCCCAATTACAGACCCAGGTATCGATCTGTAAGTTCTGGGAAATGACGGTGCATCCTCTTGTCTCTGAAGAGTAATTTACTGAAATTATATGTTTTTGTGTTCAGCAGCACATGTGTATTCTCTGAGGACAATTTTTATATTCTTTACTGTTCTCCTGTTTTCCTCTTCAATGAATAAGTATTACACTTGAGGCAAAAGAACTACTGCATAGTGTAGCTACACTTCTGCAAGCAGTCATCTCATGAGTGCAGGACTATTGAGAATTAATTTTGTCCCAGTGCATCCAGTTTTACCTGTTGAAAGAATGATGCAAGCTAGAGTCCATGCTTCAGCTGCATCTGTTAGATGTTGCATGGGTGTTGCAGTCTTTTTTCCCCTCCTTCAGGGAAAACACGTTAGTCATAACATAAAAAAAATTAAATCTAAAAGTTGGTAAGGCCTTTTTAAAAGGTAGGTTTTATGATGCTGTTTTATACCCTAATAAATAATTGGAATTCTGCCATGAACACTTTAGTCAAGAACCTTTTATTGCATGGATGATGTTTCTCTTGCACAATCATACATACAGGTTTACAGTTCTATAGTTGGATCTACATTGTAAATATAATGTAAAAAACAACTAAATTAGCACAGTTACTTTTTTTGGCATGCATATCGGGGGCAGAACCGTCGTTTTTGTCATCCCATGAGCCATCACAGCTTGAGTGGCGACCAGTTGGACCCCTGGTCCATCGCAGCTGTTTTGGTTTTGAGCATTACAAACTGAAAACAGGGTGTCTTGAACATTTTAAGTTAAAGAGGTAAATATTTTGAGTTCACTGAGGTGTAATATTTTGAGTAGATCCTATCAATGTAATACATTGTGTACAGCTGATTTCTTTCAAGTCCATGTAATTTAGTTTTTATAAGTGTCATTCAATCAAATCATTCAAGTATGAAGAACACAAATATTAATTTAAGGGGATTTAAAACATTTCTGTTGAACTTAGAATATAGATTAAGTCAAGTGAACACATATTTTTTGAGTATAGTATAACTCAAAAATATCATCAGCATAACTTAAAAGTTTTTATGTAATCAGTAACGACAATAATTTTGAGTTTTCTGAACTTGTTCAGGTTTACAGTGTAATCTGTGTAACGAGAATGGCAAGTTTGACTTGCACACCTTTTTAACTTTTTAAATATTCTATTTAGCCTGTTTGAAGCTCCTGCTTTTATTTTCTTACTGTTTTCTTTCTGAGGAGTGAGATAAAATGTGAAGTCTAGATTACCAAGAAATGAATCTTCTTCTGTTCTTTTCTTTGATTTTTCAAAGTTAGAAGTTAGTAATTTCAAGTTCCCTGTTAACATTGCAAACTATATATTTTCCAGAAGAACTCCTGAGCAATGACTTTGAACCCAAAATGATTTTTTAAGTATTGTCTAGTTAAAAAAAAAAGGTTTATTAATAGCTCATAATGGTTCTGGCAGCGACCTCGGCTGAGTGTAGTAAAGGCAGACAGGCGGAGAACTGATATGCCATAGTCAAATCAGTTTATCTCACTTGCTGAAAGATAAATGGAGTAATACATTATAAAGGTGACACATTTCTCTGTACACATATTGTCCACATATGAGTTGTCAAATGCCAGTTTGTAAAATGAAGTTAGATCTCATTTTAGATACCAAGGCAACACTGACTCTGCAGCCATTTCTGAATTACATTTCTAAGTTCTCTTTAAAAGTTGCTGTAGAGATCATGTCAGTTGTTGAATTAAGGCACGGATAAAAGTGACTGTGATGTAAGCTGTATTTTGTAATGTAAGTTTAAAGAGACTTGTTCCCATTTTCTCCTCCCATTGAGCATTCATCTCAATATAAATCTGAGTTCACAGGATTGGGTTATCAACCAGGTTAATGGAGTCTTATAATTGTAACAAATACTCATTAATGATTATTAATTAGTAATAACAGATTTGTTACTTTAAATTCTCAATAATTGTTGAGGCCAGGGGTTCTCAAATTTATTTTTCAAAGCTCTCTATCTACTCTCCATTGAAGCCCAGAGGTCTGGAAAAAATTTCAACAACATAATGTTTATTTTACTTTTTCACTGTAAACAATATCATGTAAAAACAACATATGACAATAATAATGACAATAACAACAAAAATCTTAAATAAAAAACTTATTTTGAAATAAATTCACTGCATTCACTGTTGAAAATTCTGAATGACAAATGAGGAAGAAAACATGCTCAGCATAAATATTAACACCTGACAACTAATTTTTCATTTAAAGTTTAAATGTTTTGTTTAACTTAGCTAGCATTTCGACTTAGTTGTTTTACTTTCAAGCAAAAAAAAAAAGTTTTTTTTTTTTTTTTTTTTAGTCAGTGAATTCTGAAACACGGGACGTGATGTTATACTGTCCGCTGTGCCAATGGATGTATTCACACGAGATTTACCTGATGTTAATAGTGGGAGCATGGGAGCTGCAACTCCAATATGTGAAGGATGTAATATCGAGATTCTCATGATTGGACCCGGGACACATCATCAGTAGTGTACTTTTGAATCATTAGGTGTTTCAGCCTTTTATCACTTGACACCCTCATCAAAGGCAGTCAGCTACAGGGTGATCAAGCCTGGGCTATGTCCCTGGCCCAATCATAAATCATGCGGTCATGTTGATGATCTATGAGTCCAGAAAGGGTTCTTCCGCTTTATCCATATCCATTGGCTGCTTTTTTCGGCCGCGTCAGAGATAGATCTAATTGTCTAATTGTCTTTCAGCACCCTAATGGTGGAAGAAGCCACAAAACCTCTGCATCCCACTTCAACCGGATAGACTTTGGCATTCCATCCTCATTGTTGAGCGTCTGCTGCCAGTTCTGTGTAGCGAAGTATCTTGCGCTCATAGGCCTCTTCAACTGAATTCTCCCATGGGACTATGAGCTCTGTGATGTAAACCGACTTCAGTGAAGGGGACCAGAGCACCAAGTCTGGCCTAAGGATGGTGGCTGCAATCTCAGGTGGAAAGGTTAGCTGCTGGCCAATATCGACCAGCATCTTCCAATCCAGGGCCATGGCTAGCTGTCCAACTTCTGGTTTGGTGGGAGGATGATTGGGCTTTTTCTGTCCCTCTGGGATAAATGTTGGTGTCGTGATGGAATTGGTAGCTTTCAGGGGCAAGGAGTTGGTGGTATTCATCTTACTCTCAAGGGCTGCTGCCAGACTCTTGAGGACCTGGTCGTGCCTCCAGGTGTAGCAACCTTGTGTGAGGCTGGCCTTACACCCACTCATGATGTGTTTGAGAGTCGCTGGTGGTGGTATGCCATACCACTGGTGGAGGTTTTTTGGAGATAGCAGCACATCATAGGTAGCTCTGATGATGAAGCTGATGTTGCTTGCTTCCATTTCCCAGAGCTCCCTCCAGCTGAGCTTTCTCCTCTCCAGGCCTTCCCACCTCATCCATTGTCCCTGCTTGGCAAGAGAGCCCTTTGCACTTCCTTCAGCCTCCTCCTGTCTGCGTGCCTCCTCAAGCATCGTTTTCCTCCTCTCTGATGTTGAAGCCTTACACCAAGTTGGTTTATTTGCTGCTAGGCCAAAGCCTCCTCTTCTCAACTGGACATACCCCACGATGGCGCTGTGCCTCAGGGCCGATTTAGCAAGCTGCACTGCATCAGAATTATTTCTTCTTTAAAATGTTTGGTAATCTCAAATCCGATGGCTAACTAGCCAGATAACTGAATAATTTGAAATCTTGATCTCATTTTTGGGGCATGATGATACCCTCTTGTATTGGTGTTTTGACTTCAAACTCTGTGTTTTTCAAATCTTTAAAAACTAGCATAATCATATGATTTTGGGAAAAAAGTAACATGCGAGAATATTTTTGATAAAAGTTATTGAAATGAATGGTTGTCTAACAACCATTAAAGCTTTTTTTAGAGAAATATAAAAAATATATACTGCTATATTTATTGAATAAAACTAAAATGTACTTAAGTGAAGATTACCTCTGCCAAGGAGGTAATGTTTTTGCCGGCGTTTATCTGTCTGTCCGTGTTCAAGATAACTCAAAAAGTTATTGATGGATTTTGATTTAATTTTCAAGAGTTGACGGAAATGTAAGAAGGAAGAACTGATTTCATTTTGGGTGTGATCTGGAAGAAATCCTGGATTATTTATCACTTTCAAATTTTCGATAACATTGTGGTCAATGGGGCCAAAAATTTTGTTTCTCAATGTCTCTGTTAATTATTGCCCAAAACTCATGAAATTTGACTCAGGGATTGACAATGGGAACCTCTATCAAATTTCAAAGGCTGATCCGGATCTGATCCAGAAGGCAGATTTTATCGCAATCTGTAAATCGCTATATGGGGGAATTGTTGCGCTTGGCGAGGTCTGTGCTCTCCGAGTGTTTTTCTAGTTGATATATATTGTTGAAGTATAAACTGAATACAAGTGATAAGAAAAACAAAAGAACAAAGTTACTTAACTCATTGGACATAGATGTTTGTTTGAAATTCGCATACATGGCACTGGGGTGTTATGCTTGTACGAATGGTAACAACTGAATGGGTGATATTACGTGCAGCATTGACAGATAACACAGGTGAACTCAAAGTCAAAAGTCAAAGTGAACTTTAGTGGCAATTAGACCATGCAATACTAATTACACAGAGGATCAAAACTGCATTTCCCCAAACTACAAATGTGAACATTTTGATTTTAACACACGACATATAACATAATATTCCATACATACATCAACAAATTAGCAAATTAACACAGCACATACAGGCAGACAGTGGGCATTTAACAGAATATTCAGTGTGCCAGAAGTGTAATCAATTATGAGGTATGTTACTGACGTGCAATAGTAAAAAAGTGCAATAACCCACAGTCAGCAGTTCCGTATCTGGGGTATAGAGATTATCCTTCCCAGTTGCATTTCTGCACAGCCTTTTGGGATTAATTTCTGTGAAAATATGACATAGAAATATCACAATGTAAACAGCATAATTGCAGTTAAACATGATTAAAGTTTGCTTATGTCTGTGCTGGACATTTTGAACAGAACAAATGATTAAGCCTGAAGGTTACCAAGACTTATATAAAAAACAAAGGGGTTTTAAGATAATAACGCAAAGGCGTACATCAAACACCACATATTAATGCTTAAAAAGAAAAAGATAGGGTGATTGAAACTGGCTGTCAATGGGTCTAGTGACATATATGTAATTAGTTATGAGAACAAGAACTGTTGTGATTACATCCCTCAAAGCTGAATTAAGATAATTACATTTTTTTGCAGCCTCACATAAATCTTTAATTTACCATGATGCAATTTAGTCACTATTTTCCACTATCTATAGGTAGTTAAAAGTTTAATTTACTTCACATATATCATAGTTCTCTTCAACCTCTTTTATGACAAGCTTTTTCATTGACTTAAACAGTTCTCATTTCCCTGTTTTCTCACAGAGCTTATGTTTTCCTGGATCTTCAATGAGTACCCAACATTTGTGACGCAAGACAATCGCCGGTTCATCTCACAGGAGACGGGGAATCTGTACATTGCCAAAGTGGAGCCCTCAGATGTTGGCAACTACACCTGTGTGGTTACCAACACCGTCACAAAAACCAGTGTCCAGGGCCCACCCACCCCACTCATGCTCCGCAGTGACGGTGAGTGGTGCTTACTAACACACTTACTATGCTGACAAATCATTTTTTAAAAATTAAAAAGAAAATGGGGTGGGGCTGGAGGTGTGAGAGGTGAGAGGAAGGGTTCTCTTTGTATAAGTTACCTGTACTTAGTCACCAGTAGTTAGTCACCAGTCCATCACAAGGCCACACAGAGGCAAACAAGGTGCAACTGCTGTGAAGCAATAGCGCTGCCCCACCATCCATGTTCTGTATAAATATATGGTTATCCATTTTATTTTGTTGTGGAATACATTGAAAATACACCTCTTGAATCCATGAACAGATTCAGCAGATCTTGTTTTCTTCCCTGGTTTAATTAATTATTACATTGCTGTGTATTATTGACTTTTATTAGCCTTGTCTGAAGTAATATTGATCCAGGTGAAAAAGAAATATACTTACTAGGAATGCATGATAACAGCAAAATTTAAGATATGAACCCAACAAAAACAACAGCCTGGCTGTTTTACCGGGATCTGAGTGAGGGAGAGTCGGAAAGAGCGGAAATAACTGTAGATGTGAGTGAGGAGGAATCGGTGGGGGCGGACCGATAACCCGTCATTTTTACCAGGTCATGAGACATCAACTGAGGATGAGAAGCCGAATTTATGAAAAAGGCCCCAGCTTCTATAAGTGAGGGGTCACCCGCCACATACATTCAGTCCTCAGACACAGTGGGGGCTCACAGAAATACTCTGACAGGTAAATTCGGAAGTCAAGCATTTTAGTTTCCTCTGGTCCTGATCATTTGGCATTTTAGCGAGGCTACGACTCTGACTTATCTAATCATAAATATTTACATTGTTGAGAGCTCAACCTGTATGTCAGCTACATAAGGTGGCCAAAGATGAACCGTTTGGAGACCCATAAAGCTGGGACTGCGGACCTGGAGAGCCCAGTCCAAAAATGTCCCAGTGGAGATAGGTGGTCCAACTCCATATGCGTGAGAGAGTATAACCAAACAGCTTATATCAATTTGACAGTTTTACGACCTGTGTGACCCTGGGGCTTAAACCTGCAGGTTGACCTCTGACCCCGGCCCCTTCCTAATCCACATCTGTTCTTGTTTTAAAATCGATCATTGTACCAAAAACAGTCAACACACGAACCCAGAGATACATCAAACTGATAGTTCAATGTAAAACTGACAGTTTAACATCAATCTGAACCAATCATAAGAGTTTAAATCACACACACACACACACACACACAGACATAAAAAAAAAAACTTGAACAGAGAAATTATGAAAAGCTGTTTCATGGTCCAAGTTTAAAATTGTGAAGCAGTGCAATTTTCGTTTAACATGTCTGAAGAGGCTGTGGAGCTTTCACACCACAGATAGCAGTACTGAGACAACGTGAGTAAACAACAACAACAACAGTGTTTTAAAAACCCAAGACAATATAAAAACTAACAAAAGAAGAAACAACTTCACTCCACACATCAGAATGTTTAATATCATCTTCTAACTGTTGACAGAACAAGTGTGTCTTCATATATGAATGTACAAAATAAAACATAGATTAAGCTCTCTTTGCTAAACATAAGGTATCCACTCTTTATCTTTTCACTGGCAGGATCTTTACTTTTGTTCATACAGAGTTGATGGATCAGAGGGACTGTTGGACCTGAGTCTAAAAAAAGTGACTAACCTGAAAGGATAGGGATCCCTGAATAAGGAACCAAGTTTGACATGACTAAAACACACTGTTGGACGTCTGTGTACATAATTACTGTGTTGGGTACTGGACTTACTTTTGCTTATCCTAAATACTTAATCAAGTTGTGTCATGCCAGGATTTAGGGTCTACCATAAAACAAAAAAAAAAACTTAATCAGAGAAATTATAAAAAGTTGTTTCATGGTCCAAGTTTACAATTGAGTGAAGCAGTGCAATTTGACTGCACTTTCCACTTTTTTTTTTCACTCTCACCTTTTTTCACTGCAGCAGCAGTCCAGCATATAAAATGGAGGGTAAAGATAGGAGTATTAAATGGGTGTTCCTTACAAAAGTTATGAGACAATTGTGTGTTCTCTTCCATCTGTCTACCTTAATACGGGTTGATAATGTGGTTACATTCTAGTATGAAAGAAATGTGATAAAGATCTAAAATAGCTGTCACAGTCACTCAGGTAGCCATTCTGATAACACCCCTCACCAAATCAACATGATAAAATTGGGTTGTTTCCTTCATCCCGGGAGCTATTTGTGGAGCACAGCCCTGAATTACAGAAATGGAGGAAACCTATTGCTACGCTGCTGGATGAGAATGATTTAAAATACCATGTTATGTAACCACCAGACTGTAAACAAAGCTTGGAGAAATGGCTCGACAACCAATAGCAAATACTTTAATATTATTTACTTCATTTAAGGGAAATAGTAAAATACATATGAACATTTTTTTTCTAGTCATGAAAAATACGTTAATCTTTTTTTATTCATAACTACACGAAAGCTGGAACATCACAAAGTCTACACTTCAGTCTTTCCTCTCAGAGATTTTTAGTATGCACAGCAGGAATAATATAATCTCTTAGAGCTGCTTAACTGATAGTGAATGGGCTGCTTTGTAGACTCTTTGGCAGTAAGCAGGGGGCTTTTACTAGCTTGTTTTCTGGTTCCTGACACTACAAGATGAGACTCATCTGAATGTAAAGAGGCAAACCTTTAATCCCAAAGTCCCAAAATTTTGTCTCTTTTTTGTTTTTCCACCAGATATAAGTGTGACACATGTCAGCTGCTGTGCGATGTTTTAGCTTCTTTATTTCATTATTTTCAACAAGATAGCATCTTATGACAGTGCAATAAGAAAATTGTGTTTCTGTTGCTTGGATCACATGCTGTTGGAAGTTTAAAATAGAAAAAAAAATCACTTCCTCTTTAAGCTAACACAGAGCCATACTTTAAAAGGGTTTTCAGTTGTTAGGTTGTGAAAGAAGAAACCAAAACTAGTTTTCTTTTTTTTTGTTTGTTTGTTCTTATTTCAAAAATTCTTGAAATTGAAAAAAATAACTATTTTTTGCACCAATACTTCTTCCTATTTTCATTTCTCTTTCAGGTGTTATGGGTGAATATGAGCCAAAGATTGAGGTTCAGTTTCCAGAGGTTATTCATATTGCCAAAGGATCCACAGTAAAGCTTGAATGCTTCGCTCTGGGAAAGTAAGCTCAAACCTTGTACAGGCTATGCATGCTTAGTAGTATTTGAAAAAAAAAAAGTGCTTCTAGAAAAGCAGCAGGGATTTTTTTTTTCTTTCTTTCATGTGTTTCACCACTTGGCTGTAATTCCCATGCGTTTTAAGATTGGCTGCATAGAAATATCTTAAACATATATTTTTTTTATTTTTTTTTTTCAGTGTACTGAAACCCACAGTTCATGCACATATAAAAAGCCAAATGTTAGACAAATGGCATAAAGAGAACTGAAGTCAGGCCACAGGCTGATAATGAGAGCTATTTAAACTAAAACTCAATATATCAGAAACTTAGACTGAAAGAATGAGACTCACAATAATTTTAAATATTTTCTTTTTTTTCCCTCTTACTTACGTTCAACTCTAAGTGGTCTACTGTTTCTATTAAAGATAAAAGATGAAACCACTTTTTTGTTAAAATGTTAATCAGTCCAGTTGTATAGCGTCTATTACAATTTATATTGCCTCTAAGCACTTTTCAGAGAAAGCAAAAATTAATGGTAAGCCCTTTAAGAGGGATAAGATATCCATATGATATCCCTCAAGTTCTCTTTTTCTTTGTCTCCTTACAGCCCCTGTACCTTCTATAAGGTACAGGAGAGTGGATGATGTATCCTTTCCAAGGAAAGTTAACATGAGGAAGTCCAGTGGCGTCCTGGAAATCCCATATTTCCAGCAGGAGGATGCTGGCACATATGAGTGTGTGGCTGAGAACTCCAGGGGAATGAACACAGTGAAAGGAAAGCTCTCTTTCTATGGTGGGTGAGCCTGTCTTGCATGAATATTTGACCATAATGCAGCACATCTGTCAAAGTCACTCAGACTGGAAGGCAGAAAAGGCACAACTGACTTACAAAGCAGTCAGCAGAGATGAGCAGAAGCTTGTGTGGAATACATGAGGTGGTAGGCTTGTTTTAATAGCACATCAAAATGATTAAAGGCTGTCAGCCAGGATGACTCAAACATTCTGATCCAGATAAAAACAGTGATGCGGATGAAGCTGAACCATTGAATATGACCTTGTTGGTGAGCCTTGCATTGAGTTCTACCAGATGGCATAACTGACAAGCATCTTGACTGGAGATCAAAGCTGTTAAATGTGCTATTCATGGCCCAGTTGCTGTTGTGTGTGTGTGTGTGTGTGTGTGTGATTTGCACATTGTGACAGACAAAGATACAGAACAGCCAGGCTTCTGTGACATCTTCATTAACCAAGCTATCAGGACTTTTTAATTTTATAAAAAAATAACACAAAAAGTTGTTATATTCAGAATGAAGTGCTTTATAGTATTTAAATATTAATTTTTACCTGTTTTTATTTCTACAGTATTTTTTTCACTGATTTTAGTACTTTGCTGTTGGAGTACAGTTTTGATTTCCATATTTTTATATATGGAGAGCAAATGTGCAATAAAATGTTTTTATGTGCACTGACAGTGTGCATTTGAATGAAAATGACATCAGTGTATGTCTATAAAAACACAGTTTAACAACTAAATATGACAACATAGTTCAAAAAAATAATTCACAAACCTCAACAACAACGTGCTTATATAGCACTGTTGTTTAAATGTTCACTATTAAGGTATAGTTTATCAACTTATTAGTGAGTTCTGGTGAGGCAATAATAAAACACTTAAACACTTGATTGGACAATCGGACAGAGGGTGCAAGTAACATTTATTCTCCATTGTATACAAGCAGAGATGGTCCGGTACTCACAGCAGCACACAAGACAACTGGTTGTCAGCACAAGACAATGAGCCAAGGACACGCAGTCATGTTTAACCACTCGTTATCAGTATATTTGAGCCTTGAGCCCACATTCTCCTCAGCCAGCCTCACACAAAACCCCCACCATGGCGCTTGACTGATATCCCACATAGATGTTCTACGTTAGATACTAAGAAAACAGGTCACTGTGACCTGATGCAATTTTCAACCAACAAGCACCTTTCTAGTCCAGGTGCTTGTACAACACAAGCAGCTTTCTCTTACTGCCATACACACATATTAACAAGATCAATTTATTTAAGCAGATAGAATTAGCCCTATAATTACCCCTATTATTCCTATAATTATTCCTGTAATCAAATTACACTGTGGTTAATTTATATGAAACCAAGGCAGGGTAAACCCACAAATACACAGGGAGAACATGAAAACTCCAAAAAGAAATGACCCAGTTGAGCCGAGACCCAATAGAACCTTCATGCTGTGAAATGTCAGTGCTAACCACTGCACCACTGTACAAAGAGAAGAAGTTCAGTTATTAGAGCAGAAAAATCACAAAGCCTTTTTGAAAGGAAAACCTGTAGTTGTGATTTAATGTTTGGTTACATTTGAGCAGATTTATATCCATAAATAACAAGTGTCTTAAGATTCTAGACTAATGATCAGCTCAAAAGAAGATAAATGTAATTGTTTATCATTTTATTTTTTCTATTAATAATAAAGATGAAAAAACTAAGTAATAGTTGTACTCGCTTTTTTTATATTTATTTGATGCTGTAAAACCCAACTTGTGAAAATTATTAGTACAACACATTTTCATTTGATAAATGCTGCTAGCAGCTTTAATTTACTTTCTTATTGTTTTCAAACCTGAACCAAATTAATGTATACTGGCTACATATACATTACAGGTGCTATTTTACATTAGAACAGTTAATTGAGTACAACCTAAGTAAAAGACACTAAGAAAAGAACACTTCAATTACAGTTCACATTTATCTAATACATTTGTAATTCCAACTTTAACACAAAGTCTATCATTCCTAAACTGACTTATTGGTTTGTGTAATACACACAGACTGACACAAGACAGTTAGATTTCAAGCTGATAGCCAAATGTTTGAACACAATCAACATTTTTACCATCATTTTACTTACAGTCCGTATAGCAGTCAAGCAAATAACTCCTGGTAAAGCATTAACAAGTCATGTTCAAGACACTGATCTTCATTGCTTTGTTGATTATGTGGTGGATTATTTTATTTTATTTTATTTCTTCAAAAGATAGTAGTTGTCTTTCTTGAAGGGATATTTCAATAACAACTATCTGCAGTAAAACAGTGTAGCCTTCAACGTAACTTGATAGGCAGGAACTGGGTTAAAAAAAAAAGTATTGAGTCACTAAAGTGAATTGCATTTGTCAAATCAAAATAGAATTTTTAACAAAAGTAGAGCATTAGAGCATATTTTAAAATTTCCGTGTTAAACATCTTATCTCAAACTGCATTTATAAGTCAATAACACTGCTCATTTTGACTGCCTGATCTTTCCAGCTCCTCCTCATCTTATTGAGAAGCCCCAAGATGTCCAGAAGCTCACTGATGACTCACTAATGTGGGATTGTAAAGCCACGGGGAAGCCAAAACCCTCTTACAGGTGGATGAAAAATGGAGAAGAACCTGGAGCCTGCAAAGGTGAGATCTGCCAAATATCTTCAGACCTGAAGTTCCTCCTCCAAAGTTAGGCTTACTGCTATAACTGTGGAACAAATGAGACTGATTGGACATTTAGGCGCAGCTTGCATCTGATTAGGAATTGCTGTTATGTTAATTTGCTTTATTATGCAAAGAAGGTGACAAACATACGAGAGGATATCAATCAGAATTTGAATGTTCCACATATGGTTGGAATAAACCCAGTATGTCATCATGCTACCAGATGCAATGCTGCCCACAGCATTAGCCTCTAAAAACAATTTGATTTTGCTGTCAGGGAAGGATAATTTGCAATTGATCTCTTTAGCCATTTTTTCCCTCTTTTTAATCAGCACATTTTCACAAGGTTAAAAAAAAAAAGTCATGTTTCCTATTAGGCAGTTTCTTACAATGGGGACATCATTTTTATTTTCTGTTCTTCAGCATTTTTTATCATAGTTTTATTGTGAACTGGGAACATTCAAATTTAAAAAAAAATGCTAACAGAGTCAGACATCTGATGTAAAGAGATGAGCAGTGTGTAAATTAAAGGTTACATTGATTACCCTGAAATGTGGAAGGTTTTACCTTAACATAGACAATAATAAATATCTTCTGAATGTATTCAGAATGTATGAGTGAATTTAATTTATCAGTAAAGATGTTACATTGATTAAAAAGCTACCATTGCCCACACTGGCTTAATGAGTGAAAGAGGAAAAAATCAAGAGTGTAAGAAGAGGATTTTGCCTATATGTTATTTATTACTGAAAATCAACAGACGCATTTCTCACTATGTAGTTCACTAGAACTCAATTTTTTAAAATAGTTTTCTAACTTTAAGGAACTGATATGTAGCAATTACCTTATAAGAATAAAATGTAAAAGACAAGTGGGTTTCTAGAGGTACAAAGGGTATATGTGTAGGTGTATGTGTGTACATTAACTGAATTATACAAAGATGGTGAATAAATGTGTCACAATTAAAACCATTTAAAGCATTTCATCTTATTTATTAATTGTTTGTTTGTTAAGCATGCAGTGATTATGATTTGGTTTTCAGACATGGCACGTTCCTTGGTGATTATATTTGCCACTATGTGTTAAAACAGTTTTGGTTTATCTTGATTTTTAATTTTTTTTTGTTCCTTTATTTTCTAAGTCTCCTGCTTTATTGGCAGTGGCTTCAGCAGTAAGTGGTTGTGCAATTAAAACTTCACAGCAAAACAAGATGTTAGTCCAGCAGCCATCAGCCTCCACAACAAGACATAAAATCTACTATTATTATTATGAATTAATATTATTATTATTGCTGTAATATTAATATTATTGCTGTCATTTATCTATTGTTTAAAAAAAAAAAAAGAGAAGAGCCCTTGCTACAGTGTTGAATTTCCCTTTCTGGGATGAATAAAGTATTTCATTTCATTTTCATTTCATTTTAATTTCATTACTGCAACTTTAAAAACCTTAATCTGATGGTTGAGCATAATTTTCCTTGCAGGCTGCCAAAAATTACTCTCAAAACAGACTAAGAGAGGAGGTGTATCTTTAGTATCTACACTGCATTTAGTATGTAAAGGTTATACCTGCAGCATTTGAGAGGCAATTTTTAGATGTTATGATATTCCTTATGATCTTATTCTCTCCTCTTGCTGAAGGGGAAACAGGCCCTGTGGTGCAGTCGAGATATAAATAGGATATGGTTTTATCTCACTCTCATAAACATGTAGATTGATTAGGGTCATTTTCTGCTTGCCTGCTTCTATCCACCCAAGTCTTTTTCTCCATTAGTGATGAAAACCTAGATTTATTGCCCCGTATGTCACTTCCAGACCATAATTCACAGGCCCACTGCTTGGCTGTTTCTATGTAGATGAGCACTTAGGGGGAAAAAAAGCATATAAAAAGCAATGTGTCTCTGTGTTTATAGGAGCGCATACAGATTGCCAATGGGGTGTTATCTATCCGTCACCTGACCCTGTCTGACACAGGAATGTACCAGTGTGTGGCTGGGAATAAGCATGGTGAGGTCTACTCCAATGCAGAGCTCAGAGTTATAGGTAAGATAATGTGTCAGCGTGTGCATGTGTTTGTACAGTGCGTGCACTGGCGCAAAGATATGAGCAAGAACATATCTGCTTTCAAGTTAGAGCTGTCTTCCTCCCGGTGCTGTTAGGTGACCTCTAGCCTTGTTCTTAGTAGTTACTTATTGAAAAGCCTTTTATTTCCCTCCTTTTTTTTAAACAACTGTAGCATATATAGTGGGCAGCGCGGTGGCTTAGTGGTTAGCACTGTTTCCTCACAGCAAGAAGGTTCCTGGTTCGAACCTCAGCAGGGGCCTTTCTGTGTGGAGTTTGCATGTTCTCCCCGTGCTTGCATGGGTTTCCTCCCACAGTCCAAAGACATGCATGTTCAGGTTGATTGGTGGTTCTAAATTCCCCGTAGGAGTGATTGTGAGTGTGAGTGGTTGTTCGTCTATATGTGGCCCTGCGATGGACTGGTGACCTGTCCAAGGGTGGACCCCTGCCTTTCACCCAAAGTGAGCTGGGATAGGCTCCAGCGGATCCCTGTGACCCTGCAGATGATTTAGCGGGTATAGATATGGATGGATGGATGTAGCATATATATTAATGGTTAGTGCCATAATCTGTGAAATCCCCTTTAAAGAATAAATAAATAAATAAATAATCAGATGCGCACTACTCACAAGCTTCAATACAGCTGAGTCAACCCAACATGTGGATTCTAGAAAGGAAAGATTAGAGATAAAGATATCAGACAGCAGCACAGCTTCTGAAAGATGGCACTTTTTTTTTAATCAGTGTGGGAATAATCACATATTGAAAGATTCATGTACAGTGTAGCTCAGAATAATAACAAAATTACTTCAAGCTTCTTAACTCCGCATCTGCTTTTGGTATTACTTTACAGATTTCTAATTGCTACAGTTTTCTTATTATTGGGTGATCTAATCTTTTTGAATTTTATAGCAAAAATCTTCATCTCTCCCTTTTGGCTTTTTCCTTCAGAGGTCACTATAGCGAATCATCCACCTTCATCTAACTCTGTCCTCTGCATCCTCTTCTCTCACACCAACTAACTTCCAGGTCCTCTTTCACTATTTTCACAAATCTCCTCTTTGGTCTTCGTTTCTACCAATATTGTCACTCTCTCTCCTCTGTACATGTCCAAATTGTCTCAGTCTGGCCTCTCTGACATTCTCTCCAAAACATCTAACATGCGCTGTTCCTTTGATGTACTCATTCCTGATCCTTTCAATCACTCCCAAAGGAGAGCCTCGATGCAGTGTCTTAATTTTACAAAATGGTGAAAAAATTAGGAAAGACATGTTTGATATAAGATCAATAGTCAGAGATATGAAATATGTGAAGCTTTCCAGACATCAGCTTTAATATGCTGCTCTTATCTCAGCTGTTGCCCCAGATTTTTCTCACAATCAAGTGAAGAGCCAGACAATGGTGAAGGTGGGAGGAGATGTGCTCATCGAATGCAAGCCCAAGATGTCACCATGGGGTATGATCTCTTGGAGGAAGGATAATGAACCCCTCTATGAAACAACAGGTAAGTCACCATTTGCACAGTTTGGTTTAGTCCATTGTGAGAACTACTGGAAAAAAAGTGACCATGTTGAGTCCCTTTTTTTTTTTAGATTACTTTTTTTTCAGCAATTTCTGGTCTTTCAGACCATAATTTTCTAGTAGCATATACAGTTCTCAGGAAAATTACACATATTTGGAATTGTATTTAACATCATATGGTTACATTGTAAGATTATTAAGTGAAATAATATTTTTTAAACAAGGTATATTTTAAAAACAATACAAACTAACTACCTAACCCTAACCCACTTTTTTAAAAATTTTGTTCTGTTGCAACATAATTGTGAACAAGTTGCCTCTGTTTTGTTGACTTCCAAGAAAAAGTTGAATTCTGGATTTTTATCATAAAAAAGTTTTACATAGCCATTTAAACCCCAAAATAATTAGAGAAGAGTTTTAGTGAAACTGAATAAATATACAATAATTCTGCAGTCATTAATGGCATATATTTTTATCACAGAAAGATTCTGATCTTTCTGTGAACACCCAGCTAACGGATGGAAAGAAATTACTGAGTAATGGTAAGCGGTGTCCACTTCGTTTAGCCTCCACTTCTTTTGTGTTGGTTAAACAGACCGGCTGCTGTGTAAATTCAAAGTGCTAATCAAGAACTTTTCTTGTGAAGTGTGAAGTCTGGCCCCAAAGCCTTGCTGGAGGCAGAGGTCACCCATTGGCCTTCATCTTTTTTTGCATGAACAGTAGGGCTGTGTGTCTCAAAAGGCTTTGCATATATACAAAGCAGTATTGTTGTATGTCAGATACAGTGGTGTAGAATTTGTAGAGTGATTTCATTGCTGATGCCCGTCACTTACTTCAGTTATGCACCTCAACCTCACAGCACTCACACCTCTCATGTTCCTCCAATTTTGAATTTCTACATCTCTAGTGTGATATGAACTTGCATCCTTACATTGTCTGTTTCAAACTTTGAGATGCTTTGTGATGCTAAAGCTCCTGGAAATTAGATTGTTTTTGTACATTTGTTCTTTAGTGTTCTCACTTATTCCTAACAAAAACACAATGCTTTGTGTTGCCACAATGCTTTAATAAATAATGAATCATTCAAGATTTAAATCAATTTCTTCTTTTATCTATATACATACACACAGCGTATGGAAGGATTAAACATACTACAGCCAGTTCTTTGATATATATTGATAACAGACAATTGATAGATGGACTGCTCTAATGCTGTCTTCGTTCTGGAAGTTTAGATACCTGCCATATGTCAGCCTTTTAAACTCTTGCCTATTTTAATATGTTCCTTGCAGTTTTGCTTCAGTCTCATTTCATAAATTTGCTTACTACGTCTTTCCCTTTCTGTTTGCTGGTTTGTCTGTTTCTCATCCTGGATGTATCTGCCAGTCACTGTGTTTGTGGGTATTTAGTCAAGTTTGGATTTTATTTTTGGTTGATAAAACATTTTGCTGGAAACTCTTGCATTTGGGTCCTACCTACAACTCACCACACAACACTATGATGTTTACAGATTGCATTGTGATCTGTAGTGAGAGCACGGAGCAGGTGGAGGAGAGGAATAAAGGTTAGCCACAGCAAGTCAGAATACATGTGTGTGAATGAGAGGGACCCAAGTGGAATGGTAAAGGTACAGTGGGCAGACATAAAGAAGGTAGAGGACTGGGATGTTTCGGTATGAGCAGGGGAGGGATAATAGATATATCGAAGGACGATGAGCTTGGAACTGCCGGGCAGGCAGCCCAGAGGAAGACCAAAGTGGAGATTTATGGAGTGAAAGAGGACATAAAATTAGCTGGTGTGAGAGAAGAGGATGTAGAGGATAGGGCTAGATGGGCTCAGATGATTTGCTGTGGTGATCCCTGAAGGGAATAGCTAAAAGGAAAAGAAGAGGTGGATTAGATAAGAAGCCCAGATGAAGAAATTGTGTTTGCATGCATTTGCAATTTGTGTATGTTTGCATGTCTCAGCAGGTCTTTTTGGCTATTCACCTTAGCAGAAAGGTGCAGAATCTTTAGAGGCAGCTGTGAACCACCTTTTTGAAGATTAATTGCTTTAATTGCGTTTGCACTCCACAGTGGCTTCACAAAAATAGAAGTAGTTTCACCAGCTGGGTAATCCATCTTCATGGCAGCAGCTCCATTTTTTTTCTCCACAACATCAGCAGAGGGAGGGGATGTCTTATCTACCCCAGACAACCCTGCAGGGACGAGGTTTAGTTAACATCACCTGGAACAAATAAAGCAGCTGAGAGCACAGAGTACAGTAGGTCTTACTGATGAGGGTGTAAGTGAGGGTTGAGAGTAATGGTGAGAAGCCTACATAACACACCTTTTAAAGATTTTAAAGTTTAATGATTTATAAAATATGCATTATAAGGTCAATAGATGAATTAATAAAATGTTAGTTTATGAGTTATAAATGACTTATTAATGATTTATAACTATACCTTATAAATTATAATCAATCATTTACAAGCTATCAGTAAATTACCTACTAATGACTTGTTAAGTTTCAGTTTATAGTTTATATGTTATCGGGACGTTATTCTAAAGTTGCAACTATTCCTGATTTACCAAGGGTTAATAAATGAGGAATAATAAGATTCATAAGCTAATAACTTATGGTTTGTTAACCATCTACTAATGCCAGTGAAACTTTGTAGAACAGCAAATGGGTGGAACAAGTTTAAGGTACAGAAGTTTGATGTGATTTTTAAAATATTAACCTTGTTCCACCCATAGGCTTTTCTGTGTACTGTATTTTACCAAATAAACACCACAGATGAAATGTTGAACATTGTGTTTAATGTATAGAAACACACATACTGAGCATGGCAGAACAGCAGTATACAAACTCATGAGGTTTGAACACTTTTTGCACAGGACGTGAAAACAAAATAAATCAAAATCCAGCCATTGGCATTATTGATATGAACATGTCTTAGCACAACTTGGACCCTCTATACTTAGTGAACCAGACCTGAGCTACAAACGAACTGCTCTAGGGCAACATCCCACAGTGACACAACCCCTAAGCTTTGTTGGACAGAGGAATCAGTTTCCCCTTTTTCTTTTGATGTTCAACATCTCTCAAAAGGTTTGGATCATTAATCAACACTGGATAAAGAGAATTTTAGCAGGGAATTTAATGTCCATTCATCACAGCGATGTCATTGGATTATCCGTCCTAACGGTCCTTTACGATGCTTCAAGGGCAAGCCACTCGTGCCATTCAATAACTCTGAGATGGTCTACCAGTAACTCCTCTGTACGATTCCCCCTGAGTCTCCATACATTTTCCTGAACCGTTCTCCAGGCCCTCTCTATGTGCTGAGTATGTGCACCTGTTGGGGCAAAGACATATGCTACACTGTGATTGACAGTGAAATGGGTGTAACCTAGCTGAGGTAAAGCATTACGATGAGCCTCATCACTTATTATAGTAGATCCCAACTTTAACATGATGAGCTATAGGTGGCAGGAGATCTCTCCTTCTTCTTCTCTCGACTAAGCGAAGAACAGGCTTTGCATGTCTTCTCCCTCTCTGGTTCACACTGAGCATCCCAAACACCCACTTCTTCCTCTTCCAGCCACCAGCCATTCGTCCCTGTCCGTACTGTTGAAAACATAAAATATTAGGAAATGTTTTGCTTTAAAACAGAATGAATAGTTTGTCATTTAATGTAACTTGCATTACTATCTTGATAATAGTGTTCGCTGCTTGCCTTTCTTTTGTGTCTGAAGTGACTCTCATCAATGGTGACAAACTCCTGCCGCCCCCCCAATGTACTGGCCTCTCGCTTGCTGATATCTATCCATCGCAGCAGTGCACACATCACGCCATCTTGGACAGCATTGCAGAACTTCCAGAAATGTCATCATTGATCATTTCCACTTGACGTAGACGCAGGCCTTGTGGAAATCTGATTGAACAAGACAAATAATTATTATACCGAAGTTTTTTTCGATCTTTTTGGTTTGATACACGAAGTTTGCATCTACAGCACCCCAGAATACAAAAATTGTCCTCTACTGTGTAGACAAAAACAGCAATGATAATGGAAAATATGTTTTGTAGTATTTTCTACAGAGCTCTGTCAATATATTTGGACTATTAATACTGTAGGATATTTGTAAAATGCTATTTCTAATATTAATTGCTATAGCTTGACAGAGCCAATTGCCTTTGAGCTTCAACATGCAGGGTCAGACACTCCACCAGGCCTAATGCTGACCAACACAGCATCCCATCAGTAACAGTAATTAAACATATTTCCAAAATAAAAATCCTACAAATTCAAGCTGTAAATTACACCTTTTAGCAAAATAAATCGCAATTTTTTTTACAATCCAGCAAGACCCATCAAGATTTCATCAGATGCATCCCAGAATGGACTTGGAGCAGTTCTGCTACAAAAATATGATGACTGGCAATCTATTGCATACGCATCGTGCTCAATGACTGATGCAGAGACAAGGAATGCACAAATTGAAAAAGAGCTACTCAGCATAACCAATGCCTGTGAAATATTTCACCAGTTTATCTCAGGACAAGCCATAACTGTTGAACCGGATCACAAGCCTCTGATCACATTGTTCAAAAAGCCACTTAATGACTGTCCTGACTGAGAGCCCAAAGAATGATGATTCAGCTGCGGCGCCACACACTTAATGTTGTGTACATTCTAGGTAAGCTGATGTTCACAGCTGACACGTTGTCCAGAGCAGTGAATGACAAAGAACAAATGGACAGAAAGCTATGTTGTGATGTAGATGCTTACATCGGCTTGATCATGAGCGCTGCCAGTAACAGATGCAAAGATGAAGCTTATAAGATGAGAAACAGACAAAGATGCAGCAATGAGAAACTTCAGTCAAATTATCTTACATGAATGGCCCGAGCACAGCAGTCCAAGTGAGCACGTGCAGTCTGATCTGATCTGGTGTGCAAGCAAATGCCCCATAGGAGGTTGTACCGCCCCTGTTGAGAAACTCTACAATAGATAGTTAGCTAATTGTTTGATACATGGTTGCCTAGTTCAAGGTTAATGCATCATAATAGATCATAATAGACTGTAATAGACATTACAGTCTCAGAGGCAGAATTGGCTTTTGCCTGCCTCAAATACTACACTGCTGCATCATGGACCCCTGATTTAAGGCCACACCTAAAAAAATCATGAACAGAAAATCTATTAAAGCTTCTAATGCAGTACAACAAAGGATCCAGTCTTTTATAATACGTTCTTATGATCCAGTTGTATAACACGATGTGTGTTATGCCCCAGACTAGGGGGGGACCAGAGCAGAAGTACTGCATACATAACTCTTTATGAGCAGTAGTAGCATCAACTTTCAGGGAGGGCATGGCCAAAATATCAAAAGATACTTCCCACCCGTCTTACCTGAAAAAAAGAAACAAACAAATGACATAAACTAACCTCCCTGGCTAAAAACAGGAGAAAAACCCACATCAACAAAAATAAGATAATAACAATGTGTTTCCATGAAAACTTCTGAAATTACTTTGACATTGTTTTCAGAAATACTCTGCTTTCCTACTGCAAAAGCCGCCTTCATAGAGTAAAGGAATTGACTGAATCCCTTGTAATCAATACATTGCACTATTCTCAAGGGCTTTGGAATTCCAAACTCTCACTGCCTTCTAACAATGCATGACTGTTCGCTTCGACTGCTTCAACTGCATTCATAAGTAAATAGAACAACTTTCAGACCACATAACATTTTCCACACTGTTTTATATTTACAGCATGCAGAATCAGCAGAGCATTTCAGATAATAAAAATTCAAAATTCAGTGTGCCTTGATGAGGTGGCCCACCTGTTTATTTCCCACAGCATCTTGCTTTGAAGGTCACAATTTTCATTTTTGCATGTTGTTAGGGAAATGTCAACTTTTCCTGAGGCATTTTGACCTTTTTTTTAAGCATTTGTAGCTGTTTCATTAGAAACAGGACGCCACTTTTGTTCCAGATATCTCAAAGATTTGTGTTAGCTACTGTTGCCTGACAGTAACAAGGTTCATGGTTCAAGTCCATGCAGGGGTCTTTCTGTGTGGAGTTTACACATTCTCCCTGTGCTTGTGTGGGTCTTCTGCAGGTACTGCGGCTTCCTCCCACAGTCTAAAGACTCATATGCCAGGTTAATGGGTGATTCTAAATTGCCCATAGAAGAGAATGTTTGGTTGTTAGTCTAAATGTGACCCTGTGTTGGACTGCTCAAAGAAATCTGGGATGGGCTCCAGCAGATCCCTGTGACCTTGCACAGCAATAAACGTGTAGATAATGGATGGTTGGAAGAAATGTCTTTTGCCTAATGTTAACTTTTTGTGCAACATCAGCCTTGCGCAGCATGGCTAAATTGTTAGTGAATCTTCATATAATGGTACTACAGTACTTTTTTTTTTTCTCTTTATCACAGGGTCTCCATTGTGGACGATGGCAGTCTGAGGATTTGGAATGTTACCAAATCTGATGCAGGCCTCTACACCTGTGTTGCAAGAAACAAGTTTGGAGAGGCAAACAGCACAGGAAGCATCACAGTCAAAGGTATTTCCTGGTCTCAATTTCAATTTGATTGCCATCTTTTTTTTGGCATTTCAGCAGAGGCAGCATGTAGAGCACAGAGCATCTGTTTTAAATGCATGTCTCAACTGCTACGACAAATGACCCTGTGGGATTTATCTTTTCACTCTTTGAAAGACTAACCTGAGGTGTTTTGAAGCATAAATTAGATGGGACACCTATTTCTGTAGCATCCATCAACCTCATTTTTACTGCCCTCTGCGAAGTTGCATAAGAAGTAGGGCTTTTTCTCTAAGTTGCCCTTATTTGAGAAAGAGATGCATCAGTTGCTGTGTTCTGTTTGCAGAGATGTTGAAAAGATTCAGCTCCCTGCCATGGTGCCTCCACTGTCAGAGGATATGCTGTGTGAAAAAGCCCTGGTGTTAGATCATCTGGGCTGCAGATTTCACTTCTGTTCTGGTGCTATAACTTATTATGCTTCATTAATAATGAATGTGAGCTGCGCATAAAGTACTCTGCATCCAGTGGCTTTATTCTCTGTGCAGATTCTGTGTGTATCCTGTTTTTCTGTCCTATTTCAACAGGGGATAGTGTTCCTGGGGGATTTGCTGACATATTCAGTGAACTGTGCTGTAACTGTGACCCTCTTTTCATGAAAGTTGCATTGTTTCCATTGTGTTGAGCATTTACCTTCCTTGTTGACTAGCTTGTGTGGATTTATGGAACTGATCTTCAGTATATCGGCCTTACAGAGAGAAGTCCATACCTCATGTTCCAAAGGTTTTGTATAGATTTGCATGCACTGTATATTCCAACAGATCGTCAGTTTTTATTGTACCTCAGATGTTTAAGACTATTAACTCTTCTGCTTCTGCTTTTGCATTTCACTAGTTTAACCAAGAACATCTTACTGTAGATTTTTTTTTAAGGCAAACTCACTGGGACAAATTGTGCTCTGCAAATTCAGACATACATTTTTTTCACTTTCTAAGGGAAAGCATACTGTATTTTCTGGACTATAAGCCGCACCTGAATATAAGCCGCACCCATTAAAATATATATATATATTTTGTCACATATAAGCCGCCGGTATCCAGGCTGAGAAATAAGATGTTTACATCGAAAGATTTTGTACCATAAGTGTTATTCATATACCTGAACTGATTTTTCCTCATCCTGTGTACTGAAACCACCCCACACAGCAAAGACATCCGGAACAGACCCGCGAAATGGACCCGTATCGGAGTCCACTTGCACTCAGTGCCGGATCCACTTTGGAGCCGGATCGCGGACCTGCTGGCTCCACGCTGTGTCCGGTCCGCATCTGCGATTAAAACCATACCTCTGTGGCGGGTCCACTAAGAACCCTGAAATCCACTGGGGAACCAACAAACTGACTGGACAAACTGATAAATCCAGGTGTGTCCGAGTAGCTACAATGGTCAGAACACACCTGAATTAATCAGTTTGTCCAATAATAATAGGTATTGATGCTCACAAAATGAATGTAGAGTAGCATAGCCTAAATAGGCTACTGTTTTTTGTGCTTTTTGCACTTCCTGCTAGAGCGCCCCCTGAGGGCTGAAGAAAAATTCATAGAAAAGCTGCATCTCTGTATAAGCCTCATGGTTTAAAGTGTGGGACAAAAGTAGCGGCTTATAGTCCGGTATCTGTAAGCATGCAACTCACATTGATAATTTCCTGTGCCAGTATAAAATCTTTCACAGTATGGGAAATAACAGGTCAAAGAAGATGATCTATTAAAAAGAAACCAAACTTTCTGGGGAAAAATATTTTTTCATGAAGCTAAGGGTTTTTTTGTGTATGATTTATGGTTAATGTACATTTAAGTCCATCACTCCGCTAAAGTATTTATTTTAAAGTAATTATTTTTCCAGTTATCAAACTAGCTGCTAAACAGCTTGATTCATTTAAGTTTTATCCCTATCTGGAGATATCTTGCTTTCAAAAAACATTGATTAATGTAAATAACAGTAGCAGAATATTCTGCACTGTATCTCTGCATTAATTCCTTTTTTCTGTTCACACCACACCATGTTTCTTTTTTGCCAGAAGAAACATCACATAATGGAGTTTTAAATAATTCTAGACAAGCTCTATCTCCTGTACATCACTACAAAGCCGCGCCTCCTTTTGCTTTTAAATTATAAAAAACAGATTTTGTAATGAATACTTGAAAGTCAGCAGTAGCCAAGGACATAAAGAACATTGAGTGCTTCTTGCCACTGATTTATGCTGATGCCTGACTCTGCCTCCTACTGACGATTCTTCCCTTCCACAAAAATTATTAGCAGTATTTGCAAAACGGAAGTGAAGAAGTTAACAATGTAAAAAGCATTTATACTTTTACACATGCATGTGTTGTTGCAAAATTTAGTACAACTTTGATCCTTGCTGAAATGCACAGCTTTTCCATACTCTCCTCTTTCCCATTTATCACACACTATGAAACAAAAACAGTAGAGGCCCCCTCCCCAGCCAGTTTGTGCTGTAGGGTTACAGTGTGAATTCTACCACTCTCACTGTAGGTAAATGTTGACAGCTTTTATGCGATGTTCTAAGCAAGCTGCAAAAAAAATTTGTCTGCACTGACAGAACAGAGAGCCCCATTTTCAATTTGTTATTCTTGAAAATATGGCTTTTATTTGGCACCCTCACTCATTCACCTCCTTTTCATCATGTTTAGATGACAGTACTTTATTTCTATTGAGTTTGGTAATATAAATGCTGAAAAATACCTGTCAAATACCTGTCAACATTTAGCATCTCCCCCTGTGAATAGGACCACCAATGAAGGGGCAGTCATATCACATGAGCCCTGTTAATGTTCCCAATATTCCAACACTGGAGGATATTATCAGATTAATTGAACTTGGTTATAGATGTGCTCCCTGAATTTTGATTACACTGGAGATGAGACACTTTAATTGAGGTTGTTGGCAATTTTTCAGGTTTTATATTTTCTTCCCATTGTTGTTCCAACAAGGTGCAGCCACTACTCTCAGGCAGAGCAAAAACAATGGACAAAGACTCTAGAATACTTTTTCAAGAATAATTGCTTGTTACAATGATGTTTTTGTTCCACCCACGATTGTTTGCCATTAAGGTCCAGGTATAGTGGACTGGCTATTATGGAAACAATAAAACCTACCAGCATTCTGGCTCGAAACCAGAAAATGACAACATGAAGAACCCTAGTGGATATGATGGTGGTATAAGTGAGGGAGCTGCTAGAATGAAGGTACTGACTCTCTCTCACTTTGGTAGAAGACTTGCTATGTTTAATTTAGCCTATGTGCTCAGAGTGGCAATTTCAAATAAGTAATCACAGCACCCCCAAGAGGAAGACAAGTGCTGTACACTGACCATAAAGCCTTGCCCTCTTATCACATCTTTCTCATGCCCTTCCAGTTTCGTCCTCCACTGCTCAGGCAGTGGAGTTGCGCCTAATATCCTTGTATTAACTGAGTCTGGCATATGATGGAATGGTTTTGCTTTTTGTGGAGCTATTCCCTAAGCTCCATTATAAAGCCTGAAAAATGGGAACATAGCAGCACATTTGATGAAACATGCATCAATGTGTGTTTCAGAACCAACTTTCATCACCACCCTGCCCTCCACACTGGATATCACTGTTGGAGAAAGCGTGGTCCTGCCCTGTGAGGTGAACCATGACCCATCTCTGAAGCTCAAGTTCACCTGGTTCTTCAATGAGCAGCTCATTCCACTTTGGGAGCCATGATGGATTCTTTGAAAAACTGGGGGGTGTAAGTCCATAATTCATTTTTCCATGGTCTCTAACAATCCGTCAAATACCATCAAACCTTTGATATTTAAACAAGCTGACATGTTTTGAGACAAGATAGGATTATTTTTCATAAACAGTTTAGGATGTCACATTGTTTCTATGGACTACATGTATTTGGAGTAATTATGTTATTAGTAACTAACTTATTAGTTAGTTTACTATATGCCAGGTTCTCACTCATCACTTTTTCACACATTACGCTGACATTTCTGAAAACTTGTATCCATTCGAAAATAAATCTCATCAAGCCTGTGCATAGCATAGTATCATAGTCAGAAGTTTCCCAGTTGTCATGTGACAGATTTTTACTATGCTTCTCAGGTGAGCCACTGTCCTTAAAAAATGTACACAAACTTATTTAAGTTTGTAGAGTAGCCTTCGATCTGTAAGTGCTGCTGCATATAAAAACCTAACACATTAAAAAGCGCTGATTTATTTTTTTAGCACCTTTGGAGATTTCAGTGAATAAAATGTATCATTCATCAATCACTGGTCCTTTCATTGGTTCATTTAGCAGGGTTATAATACACAGCCACAGTGCAGAGGAATTGTCTGTATCAGGTATATTATTTATGTGCAGAAAATTGCTGCTACTGATTTCTTATAAAATTAAATTTACATATACAACCTGAAACCACTGGGTACAGGGCAAAGTGGGTACTTTTTGAGTCTGCATGTAGGCATGTAATACTCTTGTAATACTTTTTATTCTGTTTTATACGGAGCCCTGGAGGTGACACGGAAATTATTTTTTTTATCTCGTGAGCACAACTTTTTATCTCGCGTGTGCGACTTACTGTATCTCGTGCGCACAACTTTTTATCTTGCATGAGTTAGGTGTCATGAATATTGTTGTTTTTTAAATTATTTTTTAAGTTATACATGTGCAAGTTAGACCAGAGACAGTCTCATCATTTTATTCTTTAAGTTGGGAATGCTTCATAAAGAGATACTTAGAAGCTTAGCCTTATATGGGAAGAAAAGGAAGAAAACAGTGCTTTAGTGTTTTGTTTTTTCTATTATAATTTGCGTATTTCTTGGGCATGATTTAAAGACTCTGCTTAATAAATTGTTGTTCGTCTCCACTTACACTCATTAAGAGCAAGCCTCTCCATAATATTTTTACAGCCATTGTGCCACAGCTTTCAGCTGAGCAGCTTTTTCAAAACCTGCTCAACTTTACTCTAATAAAATGAAAAGCTCTCTTACAGAACCAACTAATAGAGAACCCACTGGGCTTCTTCATTTGACATCCCACAGTCCCAAGTACATTTTTGTAGTGATGAAATAAATGCATGGAGTAGTATTTCTGTGCCATGTTTGGACTATAAAAGGAAAGGCTGCCTGAGGAATGAATTTAGTTTTTAAGACACATACATGAAATTAACTTTCTTTTCAGCTAGCTTTGTTCCCATGAGCCTGAAAATGTCAGTTTATTTATTTATTCTTGAATTATAATAGTTGGAGAGTTACTTTGTTGCTGATGGAAATGTGTCTGCTTGTGTGTGTCCTTGGCTGATTAAATGACAGCAGCATTTAGCAGGAGACATTATGATTCGAAACATCCAGCTAAGGCATGCAGGGAAGTACACTTGCGCCGTACAAACCAAGGTGGACAGCATTTCCATTGCTTTGGACTTGGTTGTGAGAGGTAAGTCATAATATTGGACAACGTGTAGGAGTTTCACATAGTTAAATGTCTCATGGATCTGCTGCAGAGGACTAGAGCTTTTTCAGGGATTAAGGTTTAGTGGGAAAGACTGTGCTTCACTGAATGAAAAAAATAGGAAAATAGAATTATGTGTAAGTTTTAAAGGAAGTGTGATGTTTAATTAAATCAAATAGCTCTTGAACTGGCTATACTACTCAAGCCACAGGTATTGAAATTACTGCAATTCTTTCAACCATCTCTTCCTAATCTACATTTCCTTCCTCTCCCTCTTTTCTTCCATCACTTTTTCTATCTTTCTCTCCACCTTCCTGCCTGGCTTGACCATGATTCAGGACCCCCAGGGCCTCCAACCAGCATCCATGTAGAAGCCATCACTGCTACCACAGCTTCTCTGTCCTGGAGGCCGGGTCCTGATAATCACAGTCCAGTTACAGCATATACCATTCAGACCAGGACGCCGTTTTCCCTGGGGTGGCAGGCGGTCACCACACGTAAGGTCCTTCCAACCAGCTGTGGCCTTCTCTAGTCACACAGTCTGCCTGGCCTTTGAAAATACTGGAGACATCATTTTTTATCCAGCACCAAATGGCACACAGTAGCACTGGGATCATTAACCTCTACATTTAATCAGACCTTGGAATCCCAAAACGTTATTATAGCCCTGATTTTGCCAGGGCTGTAAATTGATTGCGTAATTACACAACACCAGATTGTTTTTCCCAAAACCCTTTCTAATTGGACCCTTGGTATTCATCCATTATTGGAATAATGTGCTTTTATCCTATACCTTATAACTAGCTTTGTTGACATCTTTTGTGAATCAAGAACATTTAAAATAGTTTTCAAGCATCACTGATTTGCGTTGCTTGCCTTCTACATATATCTGAAACACAATGTGACTTTGTAGGTGCACAGAACTCAAAAATATATCATAAGGTGAATTTATTTAATTTTAATAGTGTCTACTTTTTGTGCCTTGCAGATTTTTGAGGCTACTATATTTTTAGATAGTCAAATTGATATTCATTTTTTTTCAGTGGGATTCTCATGTTCCTTCCTTTTTCAATTTATTTGAGCATTGCTTGTCCTTGAGAGTAATGGCAGCTGCCCTTTGTACCTGTGGTGGAGTCCTGGTGCTGTTGCTTTTCTGAAACACACTTGAAAAAAACTGTGTGTTTTACGCCAGGTCCTGAGGTGGTGGGAGGCCGTCATCTGACAGCAACAGTAATAGACCTGAGCCCTTGGGTGGAATACGAGTTTCGAGTCCTGGCAAGCAATAGAATTGGGACTGGCGAGCCCAGCAAGCCATCCAAACAAGCAAGAACAAAGAGCACCTGTATGTAAAAGAAATTCTTTCAAAATATTCTGTGTTTGTGTGTGTTCAAAATCAATGCCAGTTCCAAAGTTATCATCACAAAAAGCTACGTGAAAGAATATCAGTAAGATGAGTGAGACACAGCCAGTCTCACTCAAAAAGGGATCGCAAGATACCGAGTTTGCGGAAAGCGCAACTCGCATGTCGGCGTGTAAAAGTGCGCGTCCAGATGGAATAAATGTGCAGCTGTGGCAGCTCTCATTCAGATGTCTGCTGGGGAGGAAACCAAGGAGATATCTGTGTCTGGTGTCAAGCTGGAAAAGGTTGGATGCGGGAATTTATTTCCGATATGTCTGAAACTGTTGGTGGTCGAGGAGGAACAGGAACATTAATTGTTCGTGATCTTTAAATGCACATCCAACGATTCGTTCTGCAGTATTTTGTGCGCCAGGATGCACAACTGGTAACAACTGGATCTTACGCAGGTAGGATCCAGGTTTAGGGAGGTGGAAGATTGCGTTCTGCAATTCATTTTAATTGCGCAATATAAAAGAACTGAACCGCAATTTGCGTAATTTTTATTTATTTATTTTTTTCCTGGACTAAAAGGAACTTTTCTTTTGCAAAAAATGTTCCAAGAGGGGTCACTAAAAGGTGGGGACACTGTAGCTTCTCTGCCCCCTCATGCTCCTGCTTTCCTCATTAACAAAAAGAGAAAAAAAAAGTCAAAGCAGCCACCTGAGAAACCGGCGATGAAGTGAAGGAACTAGCAGCTTACTCCCAGGTACAGGGCAGAGCAGTTTCTCCAAGATTATTATGTGTCTGTCGATTTAATGTTCTGCAAGTTTAGCCAGCCCACAGTTGAAAGGGCACGAAAAGATACATGCAAGGATCACTTCCATTCATCCATTAGCTCCTGCTTGGTCCAAAGTCGGGTCACGGAGGCTGCAGCTTCAGCAGAGATGCCCAGACCTCCCTCCCCCCAGCCGCTTCCGCCAGCTCAGCTCCTCTGAGAAAACCCAGAGGTGTTCCCAGGACATGCTGGAGAGATATAGGTCCCGATCGCCATGCAGTCTATTGTACCAAGCAGCCGGACGTTTGCTGAAGCAAATGAGTGGATGTTACCTTTGTTAGTTAGCTTTTTGGAAGTAGCAACAGAGAAAGTGATTACATGTTCCTTGTGAAAAGCCATTTAAACTCAGCACAGCTAAGGCAGGTCTATCTTCTTTTTGTAGCTCCAAAGGTCACACCAGCTAATGTGGGTGGAGGCGGAGGTAGTCGCTCTGAATTAGTCATCACATGGGAGGTAAGAAAGCTTGCTCAAGACCCTTTCACCCATGAGGGGAGGCAGCTGGACATCACACTTAAATTGTCACACTTAAATATTTTAGATAATCAAGCAAACTTGAACATTAGACAAAGATAACCCAAGTAAACCCAAAATGCAGTTTTATAAGTGGTGATTTTATTTACTAAGGGTTAGAAACTATCCAAACCTACATTCCCGATGTGAAAAAGCAATTGCTCCCCCCTTATTAAATTGTGAAGGAGTTGTGGTAAATCACATTTTTTGGAAAGCTGAGTTCAATTTTACTGGCCACACCCAGGGATGATTACTCCCAGACCTGTCAAATCAAGAGATTACTTAAATAGAACCTGTCTGACAAATCCCAAGAGACTCTGAAAAGCAAGACATCATGCTGCGATCCAAAGAAATTCAGGAACAGATGAGAAACAAAGTAATTGACATCTATCCGTCTTGAAAAGATTACAAAGCCATTTGAAAGGTTTTGGGACTCCAGCGAACCACAGTAAGAGGCATTATCCACAAATGGAGAAAACAGTAGTAGGAACACTAGTGAACCTTCTTAGGAATAGCCAGACTACAGAAATTACCCAAGAGCACAGTTACGATTCATCCAAGAGGTCACAAAAGAACCCAAAACAACATCCAAAGAGCTGCAGGCTTCACTTTCTTCAGTTAAGGTCAGTGTTCATGATTCAACCATAAGAAAGAAACTACCGGCAGGTAAAAATGGCATGCATGGCAGAGTTCCCAGGCAAAAACTACTGCTGACCAAAATAACATAAAGGCTCATCTCACTTTTGCCAAAAATCATCTTGATGCAAATCAAGACTTTTGGGGAAAATATTCTGTGGACTGAGAAAACAAAAGTTGACATTTTTGGAAGGTGCGTGTCATCTGGTGTAAAAAAAAACAGCATTTCAGAAAAAGATCATAACAACTGTCAAATATGGTAGCAGTAGTGTGATGGTCTGTGGCTGCTTTACTGCTTCAGGACCTGGACAACTTGAGGAAGTCTACTTCTGAATGGCTTAAAAAAAAAAAAAAAAAAAAAAAATAATAATAATAATAATAATAATAATAAGGTTTTAGAGTGGCCTACTCAAAGTCCACACTTCAATCCAATTGAGGATGCTGTGGCATGACCTTAGAAAGGCAGTTTGTCCTCAGAAGCCCTCCAATGTGGCTGAATTAAACCAATTCTGCAAAGAGGACCGGCCCAAAATTTCTCCACAGCAATGTGTAATACTCAGTGCCAGTTGTTGCTGCTCAGGGTGCCACAACCAGTTATTCAGTTTAGGAGGCAATTACTTTTTCACATAAGGCCATATAGGTTTGGATTGTTTTTGTTTGTTTTTTTTTTTGTTTTTTTTTTTTGTCTTTTGTTTTTCCCCTTACTTAATAAAATAAATTGGAAAAACTGCAATTTGTGTTTACTTGGGTTATCTTGTCTAATATTTAAGTCTACTATTTAAGTCTGTTTGATGTCCAAAACATCAAAGTATGAGAAACACACACACAAAAAAAAGAAATCAGGAAAGGGAGCAAATACTTTTTCATGGCACTGTATTACTATCTAAAGCTCATGTATTTGATTTAACAGTAGCTGTGATGGGACTAAGGACCATAAGTTTTGACCACCTGGTGGTGGTAAAGGTGGTTTAATTTTATAGAGAATTGCAATCTGTCTGAATATACGAAGCCTTCTGGGCAGAGTTTAAATATTAGCCTGATGAAAGCAAAAGAGGAAGGGTTCAGTTCAGTTCAGAAGATCTCATCATATCACAAAACAAACTTGTAAAATGATAATCCTTAGTCAGAAATGTTTTTTAAATTTCAATGTCAGAAATGTGTAGAACCCTCTACATTTAATTCATTACATATCTTATTTTGAAAATATTAGGATTTTACTTCCAAGATATATGCAAAGTATATTTATAAAATGTAGAGCTTCACCAAACCCACTACAATTTCCCATGCGCCATAAATATCCACGTATGCATGCTGTCTCTAGACCACATTTTTCAGACAACCCTTCTTTTCACTAAAGTCAATGAGAAACTAAGTGTTTTTATATTAGCATAAATCTTGTTAACAGTGTTATCAGTCTCCAGCTGAGTGTCAAAAGAAAGGGTCTTATAACACATTGAATACACAAATGCTGTTAAATCTAAAACCCATGCATTGACTTAAAATTTGAAAATTTCATCTCTAGTCTATGTAGTCCTGTAGTTTCAAACTGCAGTGAATAATTAAAGTGGGGATTAAACATGTTGATGCTGTTTTGTTGTTCATCAGCCTGTTCCAGAAGAGTTACAGAATGGACCAGGGTTCGGCTATGTGGTGGCTTTTCGACCCCTCGTAGCCACAGGCTGGATGCAAGCTGCTGTTCCTTCCCCTGAAGCTTCCAGATACATCTTTAAAAATGAAGAGCATCCAGCCCTTCTCTCCTTTTCATGTGAAGGTCGGTGTGTACAACAATGAGGGGGAGGGGCCATTTGGACCTATTACCACTATCTACTCTGCTGAGGAAGGTGTGTATGACCCCATGGTGTAACTATATTTGTTCAACAAATGGTGTTGACAAATTTAAGAATGTATTTAAAACTGTTTTTGATGTTCTTTCTCTGAGGGGTCATCAAAAAGGTACTCATAAAATCATTCTGTCTTATCTCCAGAGCCTGGCCGAGCTCCCACCAGAGTCCGCGCCAAAAGCCTCTCTGCGTCCGAGATTGCAGTTTCATGGAAAGCTCTGCCCTGGAACGCCGGCAACAGGAGAGTGCTCGGGTATGAGGTGAGCTCCAGCGATATAACCTGTTTGTGTGTACTTCCACTACCATTTGTGTGTAACTAACGTTGCTGAATCTTGTCCTCTTCTATTATTGATGACTGTTTCAGACTCATGCATCTTGGGGATATGACACTACTTGCTTGCTGCATGCATTATTGTCCATCCTAATCCCAAGCCTGTGGGTTTAAATGTGTTGCTCCTGTTGTTTATTTAAGTATTGTAACCAGCATGATTATCTTACTGATGCAACACGCTAAGGGACAGAATGTTTGGCTTATAATACGCACAACAATGCTGTTTAAAAGTGGCTTTATCCTCAGTTAGTCCTTGTAATTTTAATTCTGCTTATTAAAATCCATGATGTTAATAGAGTACAGTTTTTCATTCTGAAATTGCATAAAAGAACATAATTATTACACGTTTACATCTCAAACTAATATCAGGAGCATGGTTTAGGCTTATCACACCGTGTTAGGACAGATTATGTTAATACATTTTTATATATTTATTTGCATTCTTTAGTACACAACATAAACTAGAACTCTCTTGACAGAGGTAAACATCTCACAAACCATATGGAAGTTGAAGCTTGTTTTCAGACTTTTTCACATCTTTGTTCCAGTTGAGTTTGCATGTCCATTTTCAGTTTGCACTTCATTGACAGGGCTATAACAGAGAGCTTTGAAGGTGTCACTGACGTCTGTGGTTTTGCCTTGTTGCTGGCAGCTGAGGTTCTGGAGTAGAAGTGGAAGAGAAGACATGGCCAGCATCCAGAAGACTGTTGGAAATCAAACATCTACTGTTATCCGGGGGGTAAGGGGAAGCACCACATATTACGTCTCAGTGAGGGCATATAACACCGCCGGAGCAGGGCCTCCCAGCGCCACTGTCAATGTCACCACCAAAAAACCACGTAAGAATCCCATATAACTACAACTTAGGGACACTCCTTGGGTTTTGTTTGAGGTGAACAATGTGTTTTACTCTTCACAGCACCCAGTCAGCCCCCAGTTAAAGTGATGTGGAACACATCAAACTCCAAAATCATACTGAACTGGGAGCAGGTGAAAGCCCTGGAGAATGAATCAGAAGTGACTGGTTACAAGGTGAGCATGCAGTCACCTAGTTTTATCGCAAAATTTTAGTTTGTTGCCACGGCTCACCCTACTCTTGACTTAACGTCATGTCAGGTGCTCTACAAGAAAAATCAACACAGTCAACCCAGCATCATGGAAACCAACACCACCTCTGTAGAGCTTGCTCTTCCCTGCTGATGAGGATTATATAATCCAGATAAAGCCATTTGGAGAGGGAGGGGATGGTAGCAGTAGCAAGCAGATCACCATCCCAAGGATACCAGGTCAGTGGAGAGCTAGTAAGTGACACTCACATAGCTAAGTAGAAAAGTTGTTCTTACCAGAACAGATTACCTGTCATATACAAAGGAACACAGCATTTTTCCTCCAAAGGGGAAAAAAAAAGTCCATAATCAGACACTTGTGTAATCACAGTCTTTATGTTATTTCAACATGCCAAACAAATCCATTAAGTCCATTTAAATGAAGCATTCCTTAGCCCAAGTAATAACTTCCGAATGTGTTTAGTTCAAACAGCAGACTGGAGAAACTGCAGATTAAAGTATTTTTTTTCCTTCACAGCAAACAATAACAAACTTATTTCAATACCTTTCCAGGCCCCAATGCAGTTGGTTCAGCATCCAAGGTCTCCACTTTGTCAGCCCTCAGCACAATAGCTCTGTCTTTTACAGCTCGGACATCTTTATGACAAACAGCTCCCAGCAGGCGTATCCAGTATGGGGACAGCTCTCTGGAAGGATGCAAACACAGCCCACTCTGGTGTAACTACATCCATTCATTTAGATTTTAGAAGTAGAGAGAAGATGCTGATCGAAAAATTAAATGCATTATTTAGAAGACAGATAAGGACTCCCCTTCAGCACCCAGCCCAGGTTAAGGAGATTGACAGATGTCGTGACTATGTTGTAACCAAAGCAGCTTTCGTAAGAGAAACGTAAAGTTAAAAATGTCTTATATGCATATATTATATGCTTTTTTTATGACGTGTTGAGCTTTTATACATTTTGTTTTCTTAATGGATGTGATTATCAGCCATTGGTTAAGAGGGAGAACATTTAACTGCATGGTGTAAAACATCATCCAATTTTCCAGTTTGGAGGTGATTGTTATTTGGCAGTGCACCCTTTGGTCATCTAAAATCAAAGATAATGGCAGTAAGTTTACTTCCAACAAAACAAAGTGTGTTTTCCTTTTTCAGTTATGTGGATAAACTGTTACCTTCTGTACATCTCTGTATTTCAGTTTCTCCACCATGTCAAGAACAATTGACTCAAAGGTTTTGGTCTTCTTATGTTAAGGGAAGTAGCATTAGATGGTGCACGCTCATGCTGTATCCTACTGTAATGTTTGTTTATTTTAGCAAACTGAAAAGAAAACCCACAATGTTCAAAAAGGATTTTATTAAAAAGGTGGACTCCAGTTTATCTATACATAAATCTGCTGCAAATAACAAACACCCCTGTCAGGTTAGAGCTAACTGGAAAAGGGTAAAGTTTTGGGTTATTGTTAATATACAGTATGCCATGTGAGCACTATAGTTACAAGAGACTGAAATCATTCAAATCAGTTGTAAATCAAAATCCAGTGTACTGTTCAAATAGGTATTCAAAATGGCCTGCAGCTTAAAATAACAAATCTTTCTTCGTCCTGACAATGCAGTGTTTTTGTTGGAATTATTACTGCGTCACATTATACGTTCATCAAGTCAAAATTTTAGCTGGAGTCTGACATAGCTGACATAGTAAAATTTAGGTCCCTGTCAATTATAATTCTCCCTTTCATGTCAACTTATGGGAAATAAGTGAACAATAATATCTAACATGCTATTGTCTACTTGTTTTCTAAAAAAACAATTGAGATGCTGTCTGCAAGGAGCGCAGACTTTCTGTCCATTACTCTCACATTTCCTTGGTAATATTGTACCAAGACAAGTTTGCACTGTCGCAATGGCAGTGCATTTTTTATTTATTTATTTATTTATTTTCTTTTGACTGCAATGTACCAAAGACAGACGACATCACCCCAGTTATTGCTTTGGTCCAGTACTCAATGCTGCTGCCGCTTAGTAAGAGGTTTCCTGTTTCAGAGTTTCTTTCTGTGTGGTGTGTGCACGTTCTCTCTGTGCTTCTGTGGATATTTTGCATGTACTCCAGCTTCGTACCACAGTCCAAAAATACTTTTGGTTAACTGATAATTCTAAAATAACTGTGAAATTATGTGTGGTTGTTTGTCTTCAGAACCTTGTTTTGCATTTAACAAGGACTGTAGGTGCAGTTATAAACGCACTGCACTGGGAAAAAAAATACTTTTCAAAGTCAATATGGATAGAGGAAATTAAGCTTTAACTCTTTCAGCATGCAATTGTATGCGAACCTAAATTTACCATGCTGGACGGTAACATGTAATGCTTTGTGGTTGGTCTTCAAGGTAAGACTAGGGCAAGGAATTTACAGATAATAATCCATATGACAGAAGCAGGACCGAGCTCTTGTAGAGGGCTTTTCTATCCTGCCTTCCTCTGTTTTGGCCATTGAACTGCAGTGATGTGGCTCTCTCATGCCCCTCATTCTTTCGGTTAGCCCTTTGTCTAGAGCAATTATTTGCCTTCTGTGTGCCTCATAAGTTCAAAATCCTCAGGTCCTTAAAGAGCCTTAACTTATATGTATATTAACATAGAAAAGCAGAACTACAAAGTAGCTGTGGGGATGTTTACATGCTGCAGTAGCTACAGAAACCACATACACTGGGCAGCTAGCATCCTTTGCTGAGGTTACTGGGGGTACTCTGAATGGCATACAGCCATTTCACATGGGATATTGGCAATATATGAGGCCTGGTGCATTTTATAGGTGTGTTTTCTTAAAAATGCTGCTGAACCTTTCTCTTTTCCCATTGTCTCGTGCTGCCCTGTGGGACTGCTGTGCCACTGAGTACAGAGCAGTCTGTATGTAGCGTGTAATCCAGTTAATAGTTTGTGGTACTTTGAAGGGACATGCACTGTAGGCTACTGGGTTTTGAGACTCACACATAAAAAAATGTGTAATATACTGTTTTTTACACTTCAGGTCATTTATATGAAATAACCTTTCTAAAGAGATGATTTACTTGGTTTTTATGTAATAACTCTGTTTCATACTGTAGTCAAGTGTTGCTCAGCATGACTGTACTTTGTCCTCTCTTTTCTGTCCATCTGCAGACCAATTGAATGGCTTTAGGAACAAGGTTCATGCATCCGATACATTTGTGCATATTGTATGTGTACTATGAAATCTGAATATAAGGCCAACACCTGTGTTTCTGTCATAGTCAGCCTCTCTGAATAGTCCTGAGTCTGTTAATATACTCTCTACAAGGTTTGCTCTGTTGCCGTTTGTCATTTATACTGTGAAAATAAAAATAACTGATTTATAGAACAATGCTGAGTTGTCGGTCCATCAATATAAATGAACTTATAAGTACATTTCCACTAGCGGGGGTTCCAGGGTAGTTTGTCGGGACTGGATCACTGACACTACGACATCTGAAGCAGAGGCTTCGAGGAGTGTACTGTGCAAGAAAGGGTGTGTGAGATAAAGCCCCGCTTCATTTTGCTAAAAACTACTTGACCAATAGCCTCACACTGCATGAGACATGACTGGGTCATTCTGCATGAGTTTTCAAAATAAAAGCATGAAGAACGGACAGTGCTCTTAATTATTGCATTTTGGTTTGCACACTATACTGTGTCCACTGACTGTAAATACTGGAGCATCTGGTCACATGATCCATAGGTTTTTAAACGGAGAGCACATAAAGTCATTTCTCTTATGAACTGCATGGCACCATGTTACTGCAGCTCTAAAAAGCCAGCTAGAATACACTCACCAGTTAGCCGTTTTAGCCTCTGGTAACCCAGGATGATCATTCATATATTACTTTATAGTGTTTTCTTCTGCTGTCCCACGACACACACACTACATTACCCATAAGGCTACCTTCTTAAAAGGGCCAGGCTGGCTCACAACATTTCTTCGCTGTGAGAGAATGGCAACATCCTGTGACGTTTCCGCAATTTTTTCTTGATTTTTTTTATTATATTATATATTTCTGAAAAATCCACGAATAACTAAAACCGCGGACCTTAAAGCGCGATTTGGCAAGGGATCACTGTGTGTGTATATATATATATATATTTAATTTTCTAGTCATATTGAAGTTTGATTCACAGACTGTAGGCTAACTTTATGATTGGTCATTATACGAAACATAAATAAGTACACAAAGAATGCCAAAACAACCCAGAAAGACATCCAGAAATTTGTTTTACCCTGTCAAATGTGAGATACTTAGTTCTTTTGAATATGCTTTACACTTTTTTTCCAAATTACTTTTTCTGTCACAAAAAGCTAATTAGAATTGTAGACAAACAGATTAAATTACTCTTCCACTTTTTTCTTTTCGATGTTGTCTCCTCATTAAACACTTTGTGTGTTTATATGTCACACCTGATGATAAAAAAAAAGGAAAAAACCATTTGAAACCTGTACAAAACATTGAAAACAAGTAAAGGAAATTACCTATTTGGTTTTTCATAGCAACATAAACTAATATTTATGGCTCTTACTCCACAATGAACCTCCAAATAACACCAGATCTTTTCAATTCCTATAAATCAATGCTCTATGCTGAATCCTTCTTTTTGTGTCAATTTCCTGCTTCTTCGGTTACAGGAATGCACTAGGTGGCAGTATCAACACATAAATAACAGTAGGCTATTTGTTATAAATTTCACCACAAGATGGTGATAAAATAAAACAATATTTCCATAGTGGTTTCACCACTATGTCAATCATTAATTAATCCCATGCAACAAAATATGGCCTTTATTTTTTAGGCATATATAATGTATGAAAATGTTCAAAGCCACATAAGCAAGAGAAATATCTTTCCCAAGTTCTTCTTTTTCCTTACAAGTTATTTTACAATATTATTCCTCGTTCCCTCATTTCTGATGCAGGATGCCATTTGTACCATAGCGAGACATTTTATTTATGCAGTTACATTTTTAATTTAAACTGAATGCAAATACAGCAGACACCACCAAGCACTAGGGGATTGCAGAGCAAAAGGCAGTGGAGAATTGAAGGTGGAGACTTTACAGTTCATGGCCTTCTCTGGCAAAAATCTTATTTTTTAATTTGGAATGCCACTAGCTGCAACAAGAGCCAAAAACTGTTTTCATCTTATATTCCAAGAGGTTTTTGTCTCCCATTGCAGTAAATGCTATATTCTTAACAACGCATCATTGTCAACACAGATGTTCCTCACTTTTCTGCTGAGCGCTGATGAATAATGCTCTTGCACTACTACTACTACTACTATATTCATATTCATAGCTCTATATCGCCACTGGATTTTACTTATTAATTACTTGAACCGTAATACTTATCTCTGCTCTATTTGAGGTTTTACACCTCAGGCCCTTGATCCTTTAACTCACCACTTCCCCTGCAGTAATCAGCTTCTCTTTTGATGCCTTCAGTTATCAGTTGTCTTCAACAGTGTGTCCATTTCAACAGCAGACTGGTTGTTTTACCCAGCAGTTTACAGAACATATGCAAACAAATGTCTTCCACAACAGTCCAGTGTCATATCATCAGGAAAAAAAAAAAAAAAAAGAAATGAAATAGAGCAAAATATACATATAATATACGCATCAGCAATATCACAATCTTGTTTTCACAGACACATCAGCAGCGAGTTGACAGTTTCAAGTCAGGGGGCTGGAGGAGCAGACAGTCAGGACGGGAAAGCCATGGTCACAAGTGTTTGAAAAGTTTCTTTGAATATTACTTTTGGTAATGTTTCAATACACATTAGAGTTCACAGTTTTCTTCCTTAGAGGACAGAGAAAAAGAAAAAAATAATGCTTATTGCAAATTACAAACAGTGCACTTCATTGCATCAGTTAGCAGTAACACAGAAGTTAAGAATGGCCTACATCAGTGGGATTCTCATGATTGATAGTAAAGTATTTAAGGTCACTTAGCATGTTGAGATGTTTACCAGCCAACATGCTCTATGGATGGACAGTGCATCATGTGCATAAATCTGAATGTTATCATCTTGGACTGCAAGAGGGTGAGGGAGGCCTTCTAAGTTAAAACACATACTCCATCAATTTATATAACAAAAACGTACAAACAGTAATTTTGTGCTTTTGAAATTTTCAAGCAGAATCAGTAAACATGCAACACAATGGGAAGCTCTTTTAACTAACTGTGTGAGTTGCTATTTAGACCAGCTATAATTAATATCTTTATAACAAACTAATCTGTTAATGATCTGGCCCTCCATGAACATCTAGTGGGTAAAGATGATGGACAGATGAATGAATGAGACAAAATGCAGAAGCATAAACTTCCTATTGTTCCTACTGTATTATTATTCCTACTGGAACTATCATTAACTGTCATTCATCACTTCTATAAAACGGAAAAACTGACTGTTTGAAGGTCTAGTTTGGGTATTTTTTAAGCAAAATACCAAGGAGGAAAGACATCAGCAATGATTTATATTTAAAAAAAGCAACTGCTGTGACACATCAGGAACCAAACCCAGTGCAATTAAAAGAAGACAATCAAAGTATGATGTGTCAGGAAGCCTTGCCAGAAGAAAGCTGCTTCTGTCTTAAAAGAAAATTGGCACAATTTCGGTTTAAAAAGTTGCCTCTGAACACAGTAGATTCTGGAACAATGTTGTTTGGACAGACAAAACTAAAAGTGAAGGTGTTTGGTCATGATGGACAATGATACATTTAATGAAGACCAAACACAAAAAACACATGTACCTCATTCCAACTGTCAAGTATGATGATGAAGGGTTAATGATTTCTGCTGCAACAGCCCCAAACTTTAACTATTTACATCAGGGTCCTCTCTCTGCCATCACCACAGAGGTGCGATAGGGTCTCTATTTAACATTTTTTATATTCCCTCTGCTAATATTAGAATCATGCAGCTCATAATCATCATCATATTATACAAACTTCATAAACAAGCAAACACTAAAACATAAATCCTCTACAGATAAAAATGTAAAAAGCTAATAAGACAGCAGTTGATTTAACTGAGGGTGTTACAGTTAGGAAGTGACAGCAACAGCAACATGTTTGGGACCTCTAAATAGGAAGAAATCATTTCTTAAAGAGGAAGGACTGGTTGTTTCACAGGAGCCAAAACATGTCAGATTCAGTTTTGAATCAGCCAACAGAAGACATTGCTTGTTTCCATACAGACTGGAGTAATGGAATAATCCAGGACATGACAGGAGGTCAGGCTGTATTAGAGGCAGTCACAATTCGGCATCTAAAGGGATAGGAGAGGGGTTCACTCCTTCTTGGAACAGTCTGTCCTGGTGGTGACATGTACACTGTGGGGAGGAGAATCCTCTTACATCTGTTGGTGGCATACTGCTTGGTAGAGCAGGATATACACAGCTGGAGGATTGTCTCGTCTGTCTCACAGGATGCTATGTCCAATCAGGACTGCAATGAGACCACAACACACACATCTTACAAAAACATGCACATCAGAAATAATTGTATGCAGTTTTGATTCTTTGGTCTTTGAGGAACTTTTTTTTCTTCTTTTACAGCATATATTTACAGAATTTGTGTGTTTCTTTGAGGTTGATCAGCAGTCAGGGTCGAAGACTTTCATATGCATAGTTTGAGTTAAAATACAAAGTTAAACAGGTTGGATAGCACACTTTTCTCAACAAGCTTCTGTTCCACTTTCTGTGTTATCATAGTAACACATACCACAACTGTGATATCACCTGAAACATTCAGCTGCAACATTCGGTTTCAGACATTGAGGGACTCCTTGAGAAAACTGTTGTTCGGACACATGCATTACCGTATCGGCCCGAATACAGGACGATATTTTATTCTAGAAATCATATTCTCAAAAATGGGGGTCGTCTTATAATCGAGGACTAGATTTTTCTATTGTAATTACACATCTGCGCCACTAGATGGAGCCCGCACCTAGGTAACCAGTGAGAATGGAGGAACCACGCAGCCAACTCAAGTGAAGTTTTTGTTAGAGTCCAGAATTAGTTTTTTACAGACTGAATTATTTGTTGTTCTTGAATAAAACTCGACTTCAATAGTTATGCAGTTATTGAACTACATGGTTGTAGCTTATTCAGAGTCATATTCTCAGATTTGAAGAGAACACAGTTTATTAATTAGTACCATACCTTAATCCTAAATATGGAAATCTGACACGCAAGTACGGAACCATACTTCCTAAAAAAGATGAGATCATTAAAATGTTTAACAATACAGCAAAATGTTATCTCTGTGGGAGTTTTTTTTCTATAGTAATTGTACAATAAAAAATTGTTTTATGAATAGCTTTATTGTCTTCATCATATTTTAATTTTCCCAAAATGATATTTGAAAAATAGGGGTTGTCTTATAATCAGAGTCGTCCTATATTCGGGCCAATACGGTAAAAGTAGGCTAAAGAGAACCCGTGTGCATTGAGATTGAGAACAGATTTTTACTTTACACCTCTTTGTTTAAAAGTTTCTGTCCCTCTATTGTATTGTTACTTTGCATCTCTTTATTCGATTTCGCATCTCTTCAAAGTCAATTGATTGACAGTCTGCTCTGTGCCTTGCTGGTCTGTCAGTTTATTAATCCACACAGAATAATGAAAGAATATAGCTTGCACTTCAATCACACGAATACAATTACATGTACCTCTGCTCTCTGCTGCAGCTCCTCAGTAGGAGAATCTGTTTCCCTGATGACAACTGCTTTTGTTACCAGCATGTCAGGATGCTGCTGCTTTGCCTCCTGGATTGCCATGGCGAGTGCCTGGAGTCATAAAACAAGCAGGTCTTCACAGTTCCATAAAAGCCTCTAGCTTTTGTCAGTTATTAAACATACAGTGCCAGAGGTGGGATGTTTCTGTGATACTCTTCACCTGATGCTGATCCACATCTTCGTCTCCTGTGATGATAATTCTTTTTTCAATCCTTGTCTCTGAGTAGCCTCCTTTCACAGTCTTTAGAGGGCATAAAGACAGAAATTTGCTGAAGCACAAGTTAATATCAACAAACAATGTACCAGACACTTGGTTACAACAACAAATGTGAAAGCCTGAAGAAGGCAGAAATAGATTCTATTGTTTAACAGTGTATAAATCCTAACAAAGTTAATAACAATATAGAACTGATACATGAATTGCAATGTGTTTATGCTAAATATTAAAGATATTTTTGAGGTATTCTTCATGTTTATTAAAAAAAATCAAATTTACTTGCTTTCTTTGGTACCTCCTTCAGTTTGTTGACAACAATGGGCAAAATATTTTTGGTTCACATATATCTAGGTGGTGAGACATCAGTGGAAATTTGACAATTAACTCAAAAGCTGTTTCAAGGGGCAGGTGTGTGCTATTCCTTCATTACTTATTCAATAGATACAAAATAAAATCCCTGGAACTGCTTCAAACTATGCCAAGAAGAAGGCAAGAAGTCTCAATGCAAATGCTCTCAAGAGAAAAATGTCAGCTTGAACCAAAGTGATGTGAGAAAAAACATTGATAAACCTTTGAACAGTTCATGTTCTGAAACATAAAACATCATCCAATAACATGGAGAGAGTCTTATAGACATACATTGCTTTCAGTGGCATGAGGCCATTAGTTTTCATTGATGTGACAGAAGACAGAAGCAGTCAGATGAATTCTGGAGTGGACAGGAATTTACTGTCTGCTCAGATAAACACAAATGCAGCAACACAAATTTTGTGTTATTGACACAAAACATATTTTCAAAGCAACCTTTTTTTTTTTTAGGTCAAATCTGAAGACCAGTTTCGTCAGCTGAGGGTCGGCACGCCAAGGCTGCCACCCATACCACAAAGCACCCGACTCCTATGGCCCTCCCTGCGGGTGGTGGGCCCAGAGGCAAACCCATGTAGCTCATTCGGGCTGAGCCCGGCCGGGCCCCATGGGTGAAGGCCCGGCCACCAGGCGCTCCCAAATGAGCCCCTCCCCCAGGCCTGGCTCCAGGGTGGGGCCCCGGTGACCCTAACCTGGGCGAGGGACATCGAGCTCTTGATTGTTCTTTATCCATAAGAGTTGTTTGAATCGCTCTTAGTCTGGCCCGTCCCCCAGGACCAGTTTGCCTTGGGTGACCCTACCAGGGGCAAATGCCCCCGACAACATAGCTCCAGGGATCATTCGGGCACACAAACCCCTCCACCACGTTAAGGTGGCGATTCAGGGAGGAGATCGATGATCGACTTTATAGTCGTATCATCTGATCTTCGGCCGTATGTTTTGGACACTCGGGTAAAGAGAGGAGCTGAGCTGTCAACTGATCACTACCTGGTGGTGAGTTGGATCAGATGGCGGGGGAGAATGCCAGTCAGACCTGGTAGGCCCAAACGTGTAGTGAGGGTTTGCTGGGAACGTCTGGCAGAGGAACCTGTCAGAAAGATCTTCAACTCGCACCTCTGACAAAGCTTCAATCACATCCCGGGGGAGGCGGGAAACATTGAGTCTGAATGGGCCATGTTCCACACCTCCATTGTTGGGAGTGTCCCGGGTTGGAAGTGAAGTTCTGCCTCAAGTGGAGGAGTTTAAGTATCTCGGGGTCTTGTTCACGAGTGATGGGAGAAAGGAGCGGGAGATCTACAGATGGATTGGTGCGGCGTCTGCTGTGGTGCGGGCTCTGTACCGGTCCGTTGTGGTGAAGAGAGAGCTGAGCCAAAAGGCAAGGCTCTCTGTTTACCGGTCGATCTTTGTTCCACCCCTCACCTTAAACTGTGGGTAGTGACCGAAAGAATAAGATTGCAGATACAAGCGGTGGAAATGAGTTTTCTCCGCAGGGTGGCTGGACTCTCCCTTAGAGATAGGGTGAGAAGTTCAGTCATTCAGGAGAGACTCAGAGTAGAGCCGCTGCTCCTTCACATCGAGAGGAGCCAGTTGAGGTGGTTCAGGCATCTGGCTAGGATGCCCCCCGGATGCCTCCCTGGAGAAGTGTTTCGGGCATGTCCAACTGGGAGAAGACCACGGGGCAGACCCAGGACCCTCTGGAGGGATTATGTCTCCAGCTGGCCTGGGAACGCCTCGGGATTCTCCCAGAAGAGCTGGTGGAGGCGGCTGAGGGGAGGGAGGTCTGGACCTCTCTGCTGAAGCTGCTGCCACTGCAACCCGACTTCGGATCAAGCAGAAGTTAATGGATGGATGGATGGATGGAAATCTGAAGACGAAACTAGAAGCTGACAGACCCACAAAAAGTAGGACTTCAGGCATGAATTGCTGACAAATCATTCTTGAGAAGTTGAACATGAGAACATGTTTGATTTTTAATTTAATGTTTATGTTAATTAATCCAAAAAGATCTGAGTCACGAAAAGAAAGAGCACTGGATATTAAAGTATTGTAAATAAAAACCTCTGTCCTAAAATTAAAGCTGAAAGTCTGCACTTTAAGCAAAAATTTATTCCTTAATATAATTTGAAACTTTTCACTGTGAAAAAAATTTGAATCCCTGTTATATCCAGATCTAACTGTACAGTATTATTTCAAATGATACAGTTATGGTTGTGTTGTGGTGTTGACTGCAAGCTCTGCTGATTAGCCAGTAACCATGGAAACAGATATGGTGTTACCTTGGTAACTTGTGTTGTGGTTGCTGAGGTGACACTCTCAGCGGTTATGGTCAGTGGGGACACAACAGACTCGCTCCTTCGGGTGACAGCCTTCATCTGTAGCACATTTATTACAGTACAGTTACACACACACAAGAACACATGTTTATGCACAACATGTTCATATATATTCATATAACATACACATACACATTCATATAACATAATGGAATCCAATCAATTGAGTCGTCCAGAATTTCAGATTCCATTAGAAACTAAACAGATAAATCTATATGGTGTATCAGGATGCAAAGCATTCAATCACAATGCAGACTGGGCCTGTAAAATGTGAAATAGAAAAAAATGAATAAGGGAGGGATGGAGATGGAGCAAGGGACTGAAGGGCATCTCTGGCACATTGGCAAGAGCATAGAGTAGGAAACGCTCCCTTTCTGATGAATGCAATCATATGGTGTTAGAAGTGAAAGGAAAGTGAAAAAAGGATGTAGGAAAAAAATCCTATCAGGTTTTAAGTATCACTCTATGCTTGTGTTACTTCTGGCTCCAAAGATATTACTGTTGAACAAGAGGTCTGAGATTTCATCTAAATTCACTAACGTATTCATTACAATGGCATCAAATACTATATTGAGTCTCATCTGGCACACAGACACATCATGATGGATTATGACATTCATTCAGAAGAAAATTACCAAATTAAAGTAAAAGAGGAAAAAAGAATGCAACAGAACACTGGCTTCAGTTTTTTTTTCTTCTGTACCACACACACACACGCACGTGCGCACATATTCACACAGACACACACACAGCCACTGTGATGCAACAACAACAAAACCTACGGTGGAGCCATTTTCTTTTAGGGCAGTGGGAACCTCTTGGGCACTGGTAACTTCATAGTTCTGACAAGGAGAGAAAGCAATTGGCCATATTACAGTCAATCTTTTCTACTTCCTACAACTGATAGGATATGATATGATAACTGGTGTTTATCGACCATCATTAATGTCAGACTCATTAGTCATCACCAGAGGACAGCAGTGGTGGTTGGATATTGCCATCCTAAGTGATGGGAACATCAGAGAAGAAGGAACATGAGAAGCTCAAGAAATACCAAGGGCTGAAGGAAGAGCTGGAAAAAATGTGGGGTGTGAAGGCAGCAGTGGTGCCAACACCGGGAGCTGTAACCTCCAAGCTGGGTTGGTGGCTTCAGCAGATACCAGGAACAAAATCTGAGATCTCTTTCCAGAAGGGCTCAATACTGGGAACAGCTAAGATCCTGCAGGCCCCCAGGCCTCTGGTAGAGAACTCCAGCATCTATTAAAACATTCTGCGTTAAGCTCCATCTCTTTGAGACACAACTTCAGTGTTGCACATTTTCCCACTGCATCTGAAATCAAATTTGTTTTTCCAGAGGTTGGTCTTTTTGCTAAAAAAAAAAAGAAATATGTGTTGGTAATCACAACAGTCAGAATGTAGTTGGTGCTTTCAAGATTTTTCTGTCCTAGAGGAGCTGCCGGCGTCCAGCGCTCCTTTTCATGCCAGGTCCCGTGGTCCGAGTGCTAACTCTAGTTAACAGCCGTTAACATCCGTTAAAACAGTTAACAGCCGTTAGAACCAGTATATCTCCATAATGATGACAAGTGAGATATCTCCAGGTCAGAGGAGGAAACACCGATGGACCAAACTGTCTCCTCTGGGAAGACTGAGCTCCTTCAGTCTGGCGAGCGACGGAGCCAACCGTCCTAGAGCCCAGTCCATCATGCGGACCGGACCAGTTTTATATGTTTTTACAACATATATTTATCTTGACTTTATTTCTTTTCTGATTCCATGAACTCAAGATACCCCCCCCCCCCCCCCAACAAAAAAAAAAATCAGCATTATAAATAATAATAATAATGATGTTAGTTCAAACCTCATGATTTATAATTTCAACAAATGATTGTAATAATTGTTTGGTACCAAATCAGTATCCATGACGGGCTTTGAGGATCTGAGACAGGCAGAAAAGCAACTTTGTCAACACATGCTTGATGAAATAATTAATGTGTTTAAAAACAAAGTTCCTCAAAGGAAGAATGAGGATATATTTCTCCTTCTACTGTCTAAATCATTAAATGATTCCACCAATCTGGAAGAATTTTATTGCGTACAGGAAAATGGTGCTAGCCTCGGTTGGACACCTGTATTTTCTTATCTGTCAGCCACCACTTTATCATTAACAGTCATTCATCAGTAGCTGATATAGTCACATGGACAAGGGATTACTTTACTAAGAATCACTGCTTATTAAAATTAAATTATTAACTTGAAAATTAAGAATTAAAAGATGCCCTATATAATTTAGGCCCTATAAAAAAGAGAAATAGAAGTACCAAGACTGCACATGTTCTGAGCTTTCTGATATCCATACAAATAACATGACAGTTTATTGTTTACCTGAGGTGAAATATTCCTGATGTTGGAATGGACCTCAGATCCATTCGTGTGCGTCTCTGACCCGGAGTCGCCCCTTTTTAGCTTGTGAGCCACACTCACAGTATGGCAGTCTTTCTTTCCCACAGGAGGCTGTGGAAAACAGAAACAGTACCCTCAGGTCAAACAGTAGCAAGTAATCTCTTCTACTTTTCACAACAAACCAACTGAACGCTGCTAAGTTAAAGTAACAAATTGCAAAATACAACATTTTATTTGATTGTTTGGTTTTATGGCATCAAGAGTAAATGATGATACAAAGACAGGAAAATTCATAGACATTTACAAAAAGGATCTAAACAAATTCTTGAAAAAAAAAAGAATAAAATGTAACCAAAGTTGAATGGCAATAACTGGTCCAACACACACACACAAAATAAAAAAAAAAAAAAAAAAGAGTGAGAACAGAAAAGAGCAGGTGATTATTGCACCATTTTCCAACCAGGCAGGATTACCTGGAATCTAGTGAGTGATGATTACATGAATATGTCACCTCATAATGTGGTACCTCCTCTGGAGGTTTCTTCTCCACGGGAGACTCGTCCCTGGAGCCCATAAGATGTGTAGAGTGGAATCTGGGTATTTTCTCAAAGTCCTCACCCCCCACCTCAGGTTGGTGCTCTCTCTCTTCTAGTTCCGATGTACGCTTAGAAAAGTCCTCCATGCTGGAGTGAAGATCCTTGGTGATGGTGTCCACTTCAGCTTCCACGCTGGATGTGGAGCTGACTGTCATGCTGGAGCACCTGCGCTCGATGCCCAGGTGGGTTTCCCTCCCACAGACCACTGTGCTCTGCTCCTGCTCCTCTTCTGAGACGGCGCTTGTCTGAGGCCTCCTTCCCACAAGCTCCTTCTGGTGCGAGTACAGACAATGGACGGCCTCTGTTATAAGGCAACTACAGTCATTTGGATAAAGGAGATGGTATGGACAAGTATGGGGGTCATCCTTTACTAGTAGCAGGTGTTTATGATGCAACTGATAAATGATCCAAAATTAAAGTCATTGTACATTCATTATATTGTGAATACACATGAAAAAAGACAAACACCTGCAGCAAGGCAGACACAAAAATTGAATGATTTTAAGATCTTGAATTGGGATAAAAATTACATTACTAAAGGGGTGAGTGGGACTTATGTAAAAACTTGAAAGTCTTTCAAATCTATTCCGAAAAAATATGCTTTTACATGAATCATTCAAATTTATATTTTCAAGTCTTACTGAAAGCAAGACCATAAATGCTTTGAATGGTACATTTATGACTGTTTAGGGTTCTCCAGATGTGTGTGCAGAAGTGTGCTATGTTATCATGAGCAACTGACATAAATTTGAGCAATGTCAGCAATAAAATAGAACTGGTCTAAAATGTGTGAAAAGTTAAACCACTTTTAGGTAGAAAATACGTTTTCTCTGGGTTTTGTGCAACTGTCAGAGAAAATGCTGTATGTCTGACAAAAAAAACTTAAACATTAATCAAATCAAACATTCAGAACCCATAGAACTCATGATGTAGTATTGTCCATGTCAATTATTTCAAAGGAAAAATATCCTACTTTCATTGGATGAGGATATTTATAGCAAAAACTTTGCCACTGATCTATGAGCGCAAGAAAAATTTAAAGTAAAATAATCGCCTCTTAATTGTAATTGAGGTAAAATGTTCAATAAATCATGATACTGATTTAAGGTTATATCATTCAGCACTGCTTATAAGTATGAAATGAATTATTACACAATGTCAATATGTTACCTTGACTAAAAATTCTCAAATTACCTGCTTTTGTAGCAACTGTGTAACATAAAAATAACTGACCTATTCAGCTTCGTGAGAGGTTTAGAAGCTAAACAAGCAGTCTTAAAAGATCATAAAACAAATATTTTTGAAATTCCCAGATTATCATATAGTTCTTGTGCTCACTAAGTACTCTTTTTTGATCATCATTTAAACTACATTTTACCACTAACAGCCAATTACAATATTCTGCTTTTTAACTTACTTTCATAATGGTGATGGATGAGGTTGGCTGAATACCCTGGCAAAAGCATCCACCTCATATTGTATGGCTATTGCGTCTTTTTATAAGACAGAAGAAGTTGCTGGAGTCAATTAAGAGGCATGCACATTAATCACAGGAGATGCAGAAGGAAAAGGAAATGATGATTGAGCATATGGACGAGGATTTAAGGAGGGTTTATAATGAAATAACCTTGAAGTCAGCAAACGGCTCTTCATATATGGCAGGAGTAGAGACGGGCTCCTGCAGGGGGAGGTGGAGGAAAGAGCAGAGAAAGCATCAGAAGTGAAAGGGAGTGATAGGCTGTCGCACACCGAAATTCTCACAGCAGCACTTCTCTGAGGTCTGAAAATAAAATCTGCTGACTCTGTTCAGTCATATTCAAATGGATGTGGGCACCACTTTTAAGTTCTACTTTACAGCTGCAAAGCATGTGGATAATACATTTTGAACGAAAAAATATATATTTGCCAATAAAAGCAAACATCTACAGTGATTTGCTGTAGTTAGCAGGGGAGGAATAAGAGTATCATGGAGTCCATGTAATAAGCAGGTTTTCAGCACAACAGTTGGGACCGACGCTGAAACCAACAAAATACTTAAAAGTCGATTTTCAGTGACAAGGATCATACAAATGTGTGCAAATAGGAAATATAAGCAAAGAAGAGGTATTGCAAGGAAACGTATAATGTATAATGTATAATTTCACTGTTTGGTTCAGCTTGGGCTCCAAAACTACTTAAGTTCAGGTTTAGGAAGATCATGACTGAGATAAATAGGACCTTATACAACACCACCACATGAAGATGAATTCCTATCTGCTAAAATGACCTTTTCCATTTTATAAAAAACTGTCAACAATGACAACATTATCGCCTTTCTGAAAAAATGTTAACTTATGTAATTTTAGCTTTAACCATTCACAATTTCTCTCACGGGATCTGGTTGGACCCAACACTACATGCCACAAATTTTATGAGACAAGTCTCATTTATATTTGAAGCAGGGCTCTACCCAATTTGGTGCCCTAGTGCGCCCAACCCCTCAACTCAACGGTAACAGTTACTTTAAACTAAACTTGTCTTTTAACTAAAGACTACAAGTTTACACGTCTGGACTTCCTGGCAGCAAAGGCATCTATGGAGTCATCAAATGACACCTGCCTAGACATCTCACGGTTATGCTCATCAGGGCAAGTCCATTTAAATGCTTCTGAGACATGGTGGATCTCAGGTATGTTTTGAACCTCAAGGCCAAGGGAGACAGGCGACATCCCTCCAGCAGATGGCGCCCTACGCGGCCGCCTATATCGCCTATGCCAAGAGCCAGCCCTGACTTAAAGTCTGTCAAAATAACTGTGTCCACAGGTTTGAAGGAGGACCTAATGTTTTCCCCACACTCCTTGAGTTCAAGATTTCAACTTAGATGAAAAGGTGGGAAATGAGAAAACGTGTCACGTCTATTCACTTCCAAATCCTTTCATTCTAGAATTAAATGCATGCAAGCTACCAGTGACACCAGTGGTGAAATGAAAGCAGCCATTCCAGCTGTGCCAGGCACCAAGCTGTGATGTCTGGCAACGCACTGCCTGCTGGGGTTTTGTAATCGGTGTATTTATATCACCGCTTTGCTTTCAATCAAGGAGATGCTGAAGTAACTGACCTGATTTTCTGTATGATTTATTTTCATACACAAGCAATTTGAAGATGTTTTAAAAATTCACTTTTTACTTTTCAGAAATGTTTATAATCTTGCTTTTTTTTTTTTTAATTATGCAGAAAATCAGTGCTTTTTCAATAAACTGTTTTGTACATGAAGCTTGAAAATAGCCAAAAAGCATCAGATCAGTGACAATGTGTGAGCATGTTTTTCTTTCCCTTCTCTGACAGAAAACAATAAGAGGTGGAGGGAAATCTGAGGCTTTTTAGATAGAAAACCAGTATTTGTATATATAAATTGTCACAGCCAGTGTTGTGCCCTTATAGATTTGCCAGACAGTGTGGTGCATGTGGAGTTGAATGGAAGGAAAGAGAAACTATCAATACGTTCTGGCTGACTTTTACCACTTGACAGAGTAGAAGTACCACTTGGCATGCTCCTCAAATTGTTACAGACAGGTAAGATAAATGAGTCTTTCAAGTCCCTGAAAATAGGGAAAAAAGAAAACTGACATGCAGTCTGCCTGAAGCTCATGCTGTATTTCCAGGGACTGAAAGCACATGCCAGGCAGAGTTACCGAGTGTCTCTTCTTGGCTGCGTCCAGGCTCGGTTCCCTGCCAGCGGTTCTGCTGTTCCGCAGTATTAGTCCAGATTCTCTGGCCTTCTTTGTTTTCACCGGTGGAGCTGGGGGAGCCATTTTGGGAAGTGCTGACATTTTTGAGCCGGCTGCCTGACTCTCTCTAGTCCCTCTACCAGACAGGAGGACGTCATCTAGATCTTCACTCTTAGCGAGACCCTCCAGATGTGTTGTGATTGCCGCGTTGAAAGTTTGTATGTCAGTCCAGTTGAGGTCTGAGGATCCTTCTGACCAGCGGTATTCCTTTCTGAGAGCATTTGCATGCTCCTCCTGCCATGTCCGGTCCTTTTCATCCTTAGATGCTATACTACTGGACTGCTCTGGCTTGAGGGGAACAATCCTGGTGATTTCTGACTGGTTGCTTTTGCCTAACTGTCGGTGAAGAGAAGTCCTCTGGCCTCTGTCACACATGAAACTCTCAATATCCTCTCCACCAGAACTACTGATCTTTCTCTCATGTGTTCTGACTTGACGAAGTTTTACTTCAGCTAGTTCTTTGCTGTCAACAAGGGCTTTCCCTTGCACCTTCATGACAAACTCTTCCTTAACACCAGATAATAAATGATCATGCTCTGTCTTTCCAGGCCCATTCAGTGAGCCTATATCAACGTCTATCTTCCCAACATGGTTCCCCTTCCTCTTTATCTTCTCTGTCCCTCGTTTGGAGACCTCCCTGCTTTCCCCTAATGACGAATTATCTTGTGTGCCGTCTTCATAAACCTTAACAACCTGATCCTTTCCAAGTCCCTGGTCATCTGTCAACATCACCAGCAGAGATGAATCACCATGATTTCCTCGTTTACGCAGTTTTTCTAAACTGTCTGAATCTGAGTTCTCATTTTCCCCTCCAGATGAATCACTTTCTGCTTTCCTGTTTATGAACTCTGCAGGTATTCCCAGGTTTAAGCTCTGGGGTCTCCTCTTTTTCCTTGTTTTGGAATCCATTTGTTCTTTTACCTGTTGTGAGCCTGGGGGCATATCGCTGTTAGCCTCGGGGTCTGAGGTTTGAGGTGCTTTACTCTGAGATTTGGCTTGAAACAAGGCTGCATTCTCAGATGATTGAATCCCAGAAGTCTCAGAGCCTACATCTGCCTTTCTGGGAAATATTCTTGATGGAAACTCATCAGGATTGTCATACCCAGTAACTTCTTTATGTATCATCTTAGTAATGTCCATCTCTTTTTCCAGCTCCTTTTTCTCATACAAGGAATCTGATCTATTCTTTTCTTCTTCCTTCCAGTCATGGTCTTCTTGATAAGGCTGTTTTTCAATCAATACCCACTCCTCAGAGCCCTACATGTTGGTATAGATTAAACACAGTTAGACATGCCAAGCACAGATGCTAAAAATCATTAAATCTACACAAAGATATCAGTCCGAGAAAAGGGTGAAATCTGTATAGCTAATTCATATGAAGTCTTCGCAAACAGAGACATTAATTGCTAATTTTTCAATTCCTAAACAATGGTCAAATGAGAGATCAGTATACAGTAGAAGAAATGCACTTCACCAACCCACAATGTAATGTATTATGAAAAGGAAGAGTGAAGGATATGCAACCTCAGGTGAAGTCACCAGAGTCTTCTGGACCAAACCCTCAACAGACAGGCTGTTAACAGGGTCCGTTCCTGCTGCTCGGCCCGGCAGCTGGCCAACAGACAGCAGAGGAGAAAGTTAGAAAGAGAAGGGAGAACAGCCATTAGCCATTAGCCACATCATTTCATGCTAAAGGAAGAACATATAAAAAGGCAGAAGGAATCAATGCAATTGTGACTTAACTCAGAGTGTGTATAAACCTTTTCAGTGAACTTCAAATTAAAGTAATCCAATTTCTCGCAGGTAAGAGACATCAAAACCATATGACCAAACTAGCAGACATTTGCAAAGCAAAAATTTCTGGCATAACTACATCAAAGACTCAAGTTTGTCTGTTTCTTGGAAATGGTCACAAAACTTTTTTTCACTTTTGACTGTTGGCAATAGAGAAAAATGCCTGTCAGTTTTGTCTTGATTTTGACTTTTGACTTTTACAGTTTTAAATTTATTGGTGCTTTATTATCCATCAGACCTATAACACATTCACACAATCATAAGAAGCACTGCAGTAAAGAGCCAGTCGCTTCTAGATTTCCCAAGATCAAAATGAAAACAGAGGTAATTGAACTTTTGCAGTGACTGCCCCAAAGCTGTAGAACAGCTGACATTAGATACGTTCAAATCATTGCTAAAAACACAATTCTCCTTGAATCTCAAGTGTGAGTAGGGTACAACACACAGTCATTGGGCTGGACTAATTTACTTTGTTCTTTTTTATTGTGCTTTTATGTTTTATGTGTATTATCTTACCCTTTGAATTGTGATTTTTATTTTGTTTTGTTGGCACTAGTGGCCTTTATTCACAGTGAAGGAAGACAGGAAAGGGGGCAGAGATAGAGAATGGGGAAGACATGCAGCAACGTGTCGCATGGGCCGGGAGTCAAACCTGCAACTGCTGCATGGAGGACTATGGCCTCTGTATATGGGCTGCCTGCCCTAACCACCAGGCGCCACCAGGTAAATTGATTTTACAATCAATGTGCTATATTAAGAAATCTCACCTTAATCTTATGACTTCTCAAATGACAAATACAGCTATACTTAATGACGTGCGTGTCTTTAAAATAAGATTTCTTCGTTTGTCTCTCTGAGTGGTACACTTTTAAACATGTGTCTCTGTGCGACAAATACAACCCGTTTTACAGATTGGAATTCCATATAACTGGGTCCAGATGGGAATACTGATGTCCCTTTATGGGATGTGGAGTGTCAGGTGGCTGGATTTGAGACACTGACCACACCCTCACCCCTCTGTAACGGGAAAATATACATGTTATCTCTATTTTTATATATTGTTATCCAGTGATTGTTAGTTTTTTCCCTTCACAGCAAAATCAAAAAGTGTTACATTTCTAGTGTTGGTATTGAATGTTAAAAATACAGTGTTAATTCAACGTTTCTTTAGTCTAATTTAACGATGTGAGGATTTTTTCCTGAAAAGAGTAGGTGTTAATCCAGGGAGTTAAATCTAAACAACTCTAATAAGTGTCAAAGGGAAGATGAGGATCACATTTCAGTACCGCCAAACACTGGTTCATGATCAGCAGTGCTCTTCAACAGTCTTGGATGTTTTCCCACGATTCCTTGACATAAATGGCTTGGTAAGAAAGACAACTTCTTTTTATTAAGTGAATTGTCACTCAAGGTATACACTTTTGAGTTGCATCAGTATAAAAAATGTGTGTTCTTCTGTAGATTGATCAAGACTTCACCATGATGTTTGGAGAGGAAGTGTCAGGCAGATTTTTGGCAAAATGGCCTACTTTTTTCAAACTAAGGATCCTGACAGATTGCAAACTACTCACTTCTAATGAGCACATTGAACACCTCCTTTCTGAGCAACATGACTCAGGTGGGTCTGGTTTGTTTGGGTTACTTCTCTTTAAAATATCTCCATTATTTATAATGTGAATGTGTGATATTTCTGCTGTTGTTCCCCTAGGCTGGGACAATGACATTCTACTGTTGACTCATTTGCTTCCCCCGACCTCCAAAGGCCACAAGAAGAGTGCTAAAATCAGCTAATGTCAAGGGCTCATGTATACTTTAAATGACATCTTCTTATTTTTATTATAGGGTTTATATGGGGGGGTGGTTCTTCTCTCCCTCAGAAACTGTTATAAAAAGGTAGCTTACTGTCTTTCAAAGCACCTCAGACATATGCAAGTGTGTGTGTGGTGTTCTCCTTGAAAGTAAAATTAAAACTTTTCTTATGCTAATGTTGAATGGAGTCAGTTGGATGATTTAAAAAATTTTTCCAACCCTAACTTTAACCCTTTTTCCATAACCCCCTCTTCAACGGTCTTCTACTCACAGCCTTCTTCTCTGGTGTTCCAGTTGGGGACGAGGCAGAAAGATGCTTCTCACGATTCATCAGCTTGCTGTTAGGCTCCCTCAAGGCTCTCTTCAGCTCATTGATGCTGGCCTGGTGCTTCAATAAGACTTCATGTGACTTATCCAGAAACTGGAGGAGAATGTGTGATAGAAGGAAAATGAAACAGAAAGAAAAAGTGGCACATATTAGCAAAGCATTGACATGCTTTTCAACAGCTGTATTTATTCATATGACTGAATGTACCACGAGACGATGCTGCATAAACTAGAATATATGGCCAGGCATTTGATTATACTCTCGTAAAGCACATTTTTTTAAATATCAAAATGATACAATATAACTACAGAAGTTAAGAGAAAAATAAGACCAAGTGCAGTTCCAGCTGACTTGATTTTAGTGATACAAATGATTTAAAATAAAGGCTCTCACTGCAAAGCTGATGAATAATGGCAAAGAGTTTGAACACATTTTATATTTTCCAAGAGCTGTAAATGAAAGATAAACTGACTGTGGAATTTGTTTCCAATTAAGATAGGAACTCTCAATACCAGTAAAAACAACTTCCTAAAAATTGTTTACAAGTCTGAATTTGCAATAATTGAAAAACACATTTAAACATCTTTATCTTTAAATCTTTTGGCTTGTGTGGGCGTGCTTAGGCTATATATTCTCAGTTACAGCATACAAGAGTTACAACCACCTAGCAGAGCCTGAGATAAGCATTATTGACAGTCTGATGCTGTCATGTAGAATAACTAAAGTTGTATATATAAAAAGCCAAATATTTTCAAGTCAAATGGTCTAACATGAGAATTGCTATTTTGTAGTGTACAAAAATGTCAAATATTACTGAAAAAAAAGCATGTTGACTGCTGCCATTTAAGTGTTTTGTTTTTCTGCACCAAAGCAAAGCTTTGGGTCAACTATAATAGAGTAGTATTTACACTGATTTACCTTAATTCTCACTTAAACAAACTATCTAAATACAGTGATCCCTTATTTTTCGCGGTTAATAGGGACTGGCGCCCCCCAGGGAAAATCAAAATCCGCGAACTGGAGCCGGAGCCCCCCCCGAGCCTCAATAATGTGTTTAAAATATGTTTAAAAACCATAAAAAAGTAGCGAGGCACTGCAGCGAAACAACATTTCTTCGCTGTGAGAGAATGGCACAACATCCTGTGACGTTTCCATGATTTTTTCTTGATTTTTTAAATTATATTATATATTTCTGACAAATCCACGAATAACTAAAACCGCGGACCTTAAAGTCCGAATTGGCAAGGGATCACTGTACTTCTTCAACCACTGGATAGAAAGCTAATGCACTGACTTTTTTCTAGGTACTTGAGCAAGATGAATTGATACTTTTTGCAGCTGAAAAGACTGGCCCAGAAAATTTGCCAATGAATGTCTCAATGGCCTCTTAAAAATAAATGTATAAATGTCTCCTTTGATGGAAGGCGTAGATTAATTATCAACAGGGAGGATCCTCTGAAGGCTCTAGAAGCAGAGCAGCAGTATACACACCAAAATTCCAAGAGCTAAATTCAGGAATCTGTACCTCCTGTTTGTGGTCTCCTGGTCCAACTGAGAGAGCTGAGTTGGGGCAGGAGACTGGGCGTGCAAAAGAAGGGGCAGAGATGAGGAGTGCAGGAACAAGGTGGTAAGTCAATAAGACATCATGCAGGCCGACTGAGTGAAAGGATAGACGTGCCCAATATGTTACGATACAAGAAAAATTCAGATATGTTAAAAAAAAAAAAAAAAAGCTTCCCAGTACACATTTTAGAATTAAGCAAAAAAAAAAAAATACAATAAAATAAAAAATTATAATAATAATAGAAGTTATTATTTGTATTTGTATTGTTTGTTTCCATATATGAGCATAATATCAAGAAAATACTGGCTCCGAATGTGTACCCATCATTAACAAATGTATACTGGGATGCCTGACTGTCAGGTAAATCCAGACACAGATTTTTCAGCATCCATTGATAAAGTGATCCAATCTGAAATATAGTTTCTTAACCATGGCCGTGCTGAGAAACACAGCTATAGTAACAAACCCAGTTGAAGATGAGTAGAGAGGGTGAAGTACAGTTTCCTCATATATACTGTATGTCACAGATATACTCAGAGAGGGAAATCATGATGGACAATAAAGACAATGCACAGACCAACAGACGTAACAAATACCTCCGGTTTACTCTCAACTGATGAGCCAGTCTCCTCCTTATTGCCAGCAAAAGTTATAGAGAATAGAGAAAGCAGGTTACAAACAAAAAGCCAGACATGTCTGCTTTTATTGGCAAAATGAGAAAGCGTTAAACACTCTAAAGCTGGTAGCAAAATTTATGAGCAATGCAGTGTAAGGATGTAAGTTTGAGTGATTAAGAATGCAGAAATTAAGTGATTAATCCACTACAGTCTTTTGCCCCAGCTGGAGAAACCTTAGTTCCCCTGTGCAGCTTGTGCTACACCTACACTACTTCCAAAAAGCTAAGCATATTCAGCCTTTGGATGAAATTTATGTAAAATGTTCATGCTACAGTGATGATTATCATGAAAAAATGGCATTTAAGTAGAGGCATTTTCATCTAAAACAGTTTATTGAAACAAAAGCTAACGGTGGTGGGGATACCACAGCAAAAAATGTCTGTAGGTCACGGTTCACACTGAAAAGGTGATCAGCATGGTATGTGGCTAAAGGACATCCACTTCCTATCTCTGTTGCAACCTGCTGATGACACTAAGCTCTGTGGCAACTTCACTCTGAGATCATCTCATTTGAAGCCTCGCAATGGCCAAGTAATGTTCAATTGTTAGGTGTCATCTTGGTTTCATGATGTAAAAATGTGAACAGCAGCATGAGAAGGACCAGAACATCCATTGGTGAATTCATGGATCAGACACTTGGGATTTTTGCAGTTAATCACCTTGTTATAGAGAACAGCATGTCATGCAATGAATACCGAAGCATTGAACAGTTGGACATGTAAATTCAAAAGTATAGAGAAGTTCACCTGTAAACGGTTACAGTGCATTTTAAATGCATTCTTAAATTTCATCTAAAAGAATATCCCTAACTTTTTGTGAGTTGTGTATTTTGTAGGGCTGGCAAAGTTCATGCGTTAATGCAAATTCTGTTTAACGCTACTATTTTTTTTAACGCGAGATTAACGCGCACACGTTTCTGCAAATATGACCGTCGGCCAACAAGTGTATTTACAGTCAACGTGTGGGACAGACGTGGCGACAGAAAAGGCGACAAGTTAACCTTAAGGTGCTGCCAGATGGGTCTGTTGACAAGAAAAAAGTTATTTGTAATTACTGTCGCTGTGAACTGAGTTACCACCACAGGACGCAGTAAAGTTATTTTCACATCTGACATTCTCTTTTTTTTTCATCTTAACTTTGATAACGTTATCAAAACGGCACCGATTTCATCCAGGTTGGTATCATTTTGTAAATATAAATATGCCAGACATTTCAATAGTGTCATCAACCCTCCAAGCTCAGTGAGTGTGGCAAAAACTCTAAGGAACAGCACTGAATATCTTTCTGAGTACCTCGCTGCTGCCGTGAAGTTTAGGGACCGTCAGCAAATAACAATAACTGTGGTCAAGCAGTAGCCTCGACAAAATACACTAAGAAGCATGACCCTCTATAGGACAAAATGGGTATAGATGTTAGCTAAATGGATGGATGGATAAACAAAACATTAAAAAATGTGATTAATGTGCATTTAATAGCGAGTTAACTATGAAAATCTTTCGATTAATCGCAATTAAAAAATTGAATCGACTAACAGCTCTCGTATTTACATAATCACCCCTACAATTCCCGCCATCTTGGCAGACAGAATCTGGTTGTCTTCAAGTTAACTGAAGTTGATTGCTTCTAAAGTTTAAATGGAAACAACTATACCACAATGGAAACTCATGAAACATCATAGTCTATGAGGAAATCTTAGTTACCATGATCTCTTTCTTTCTGCTCGGCGTGACATTGTCCGTGTGGTCTTTCTCCTGCTGCATCTCCTGGCACTGATCTTGATCCTTGTCTTCTTCATCCTGTTCTAAACTGACTTCTAACTCGGTCTCCTGCTCGTCAAGAGAGGGGCTGTGAAGGGGACGCTGTTCACTGATGCTGTGATGGGACAGGCCATCGTGGTTCTCACACAGGGATGATACTGGCCGGGAGAACTCTGCTTTGTCAGAAAATTTGAATTAGCTTAACATTTCAGAGGAGTTCAACTATTATTGGTTTTAATGAAATAGCTTGACATTTAGAGAGATTGTGGAAGATCGTTTCAGAGATATAAACAATGGCTTCTGTGATGCACTGCTTATTGGCTGAGAGCAGAGACAGACTTGTATTCTTTACAGATTAAACCTATTTATTAAATTATTTATTTTCAAACAGAGTCAAGCTGTCTATTTTCCTGAGTGGCTATACTTAACTGACTAAGCGATGTATACCATTTACTGGCTGCATTTGTATCTACAATTACACAAAAACACTATAGGTTCAGTTAAACAATTTGAGACGTAAAGGTTTATTTCCAAGTTGCAAAAGGATATAAGTTTAAAAGCACATATTTCAATCTTTTAGAAATGGATATTCTGCTCTCACCTCCATCCAAGCTCCTGGACAGAAGATACCTCTTGCTGGTTGAACGTTCAAAGTGAGGAGCTGGACGGTCTATAAGAGCACTGGCCTGTCTGGTTTGAGCCTGTGTCCTTCCACTATATCGAAACTTTGAACCCATGACCAAGAAGCCCTTAGGCGGAGGCTCTGGAGATACCAATCTGTGAAAATAAAACCAGTATAATCAGCATAGTACCTCATTGCTAACAAAGTGGAATGAGCAATGAATTGAATCTAATTTTGTTGAAACCCACTTTTAATACATTAAAGGAACACAATACAATGATTGGATGTTGCACCAAACTATTAATTTCCAGCCCCATCTCCAAGAGAACATTTCACATTGAGCATTTCTGGAAAACAAAACAAAAATAAGTGCAGTGTGTATACCTGTATGTATTTAATTCTAATTCTTTAATTGGCACAGCATCTATATGCTTCATTTCATTTTGACTGGGGAATGCTAGGCCATTTATTTTTCCTCAGACTTTACCATTACTATTAATATTCTAACTTTAACAAGGTATTGAGACCCAGATTTAAGCCATTCACCGCTAACTTGACCACAGGGGGCCGGAGAGAAGTATATACTAACTATTGTACTTGATGTGACTGATAGTTTCTGCTCAGAGATGGCACAGGTGATGCACAAAACTGACAGAAAAAGCACGTGTGAAGGTAGATTCTACAATCATGTAAATCTATCTAGAAAACTAAACGATACTTAACTTGCTATCGTCAGGGCTCTTAATGAAATAAATTCAAATAGCACCAAACTAAATATCTTTAGTTCTCTCATGAGGTTTGTAGCCCTTAAACTTTCATGGTGCCCTGTTGGTTCTTCACAAAATAATCCACTGTGTGTAACTCACTGATATGTGCACATACAGTATTAACCAATAAAGCTTTATTTATGTAGTGCTTTGTGCAACACAATGTGCTTTACAGCAGTGTTGCGCAAACTGTGGTACGCGTACCACCGGTGGTACGCGAGCGCTCTCTGGTGGTACGCGGGGGAACGTCATGACTTGTCAATGAAATGTTTCAAATGAAATTCAGGTAACAATAAATAACCACAGTAAGGAATAAACATCTCTCCTGTGTGTTTAAAGCTTATTAAGAAGGCATATATGGCTATATTTTGAAATTGGTCATCATGGTGGTACTCAATTGTTTCTCAGGTGGTTCGCAGCATTAAAAGTTTGAGAACTGCTGCTTTACGGAATTAAAACATAAGCAACAGTGGCAGTGGCAATAAGCTTTATTTTGTTTTACATTTTTTAAGATGAGATTTACACTGTGTTATTGACAAGTGCTGATGTTAAAAGTGCTTGAACAACAAATGTTATGGCACTTTAGTTCATATGACAGCAGAAAATTTAAATAAAAATGCACTTTACTTTTGAATTCATTATTTAAATTTGGGTATACAATGCAATTAATCACGATAAAAAAATTTTATCGTTGCCCAGCCCTACTTTTTTTTTTATTACTTGCAGTTATAGTCCTGAGTTTAAATATATCAGCCATTTTGATAATTTATGTAATGATTCTTAATTGATGAACAAACCAGGATTTTTATTTTATTATATTTCATTTTTACATTTTACTATTTATTAGTCTATTAATCTTATCTCTAAAGCCGAAAGTTATATTTGAGCCAGTTTCATTCAGTCCTCGTAAGGATTAGAATACTTGTGCACATTTAGGAGTTGGTGATTTGACCAAATGATGGTTCTCACCATTCTGGATTTTATGAAGTGAAGAAATCCTTTCTTCAAGTTCATGGATCTTCTGGCTCAAACTCAATCAGCTTGCACAAGTAGAAGAAGAGGGAAGTGGGGGCATTTTCCTCAATGAATGAGGTAAAAAGTCAGACCATACTCCTGACCAGTTTCCACTCGCAGACTAAAACTTTAAGATCATCTGATAATTCAAACTCTTAACTTGGTAAGCTCACAAATTAATAAATAGTACTCAAAGCTGGTTAAAAACTTGCCATAACTGGTTAGGAACTTGATGTAAAAAATACATACTTAATTGAAAAGTTGAGTATCACAGCTGATGTGTCAAAATCTGACAAAGCATTTGTATAACAAATTCAAATCAAATGCCACGTCAGTGTCAGGGTCCAGTATAATCATTGCTAATCATTATAATCAGTATAATCATTGTTAAGTTTAAATATTAACAACAAAATAATTCAAATATTTCTGAACACAAATGTATATTTAGGTCCTCTTATGTGTTAGCTTCTACTTCCAGTGCACTCCTGTAATGCTGACATAATTTTCACTGCAAGTTCACAAGAAAAGCCAATGTATTCATGAGTGCATTAAGTGTGGTAACACCTATTCAAACTGTTGAGATGAAAGTGAGTGGTTTGGTTTGATGAACACTGAATTAGAAACTTTGAAACCAGAAGAGAAGATCAATGCTTACCGGAAGAAAGTGTGATGCTCAATGCAGACCTTCCACAGCCTCTTGGCTGCTCTGTGGTTAGGAAGCTTAAAACCAATTGTACTTTCAAATTGTTCATACTGGATGGGAGAAAGAACATAAACATTGAGATTAATGAAGAAAATGTGAGGACCAGGGACAGGCTGAGCATTTGATGTTATATTCTAGAATCACATCATCAGCTCAGTTGTTGCATAGCTACAGACACAACAATCCAGTGCATTTGTGGCCATATCTGGAGTTTCAACCACACTTCTCTCTCTGCCACATTCCCAACATTTCAACAGTTTGTCAACTGCTCCACCAGAGAAAATAAAACCCGCGATCGCAAGATACCGAGTTAGCGGAAAGCACAAATGACACGCCCATTGCCACACCTACAATGTGAATAAGGGAGTCGGCAACGCGGATAGCAACTTTAGGGAAGCGGAAGATTGCATAGTGGTTAGCGGAGGTTCCTACATCCGCAATTTGCAAGCCGCTAGTGGGAGGTGTACGATCGGGCCCTTAGTTTTCAAAAAGAGTCAGCATCTACTTTGGTCTTTGTTATACCCTCCCTGTTTGGTTAAAACTTAAAGCTCTATAAGGACACACACACCAACTATACCTTGCTTTACCTGTAACTGGTGTATGATATATGAAATTCAATTTTTATCATTTTTCACCACATTGCATACCTCTCCAGGCCTTATCTTGATGTAGAAGTTGCTCCTCTTATATGAAATCTTCAGAATCTTTGGCCATGCAAAGCGGTTAATTCTCAGCCTATCACGGTAAATCAGCAGGCCATTGGCGCAGATGCCCAACATAATTTCAATCCCTTCAGAATCCTAAACACACAGGCAGAAAATTTTCATGAGCAGCACCATATACATAGTTGAAAACAGTCTTTAATGAAAATTATTTGAAGAAAAGAAAAAGTGAAACAGCCAACCTTGGCATTATGGAGATCTACACCATACATGGACAACTTCTTTGCATTTTCCAAAAAGTTCATTTCAGCCTCGGCTGGAGTCATCCCCCTATGTGCAAAATAACAGCAATATCTGTAACCATTGTCATTAGGTTTTCTTAAGTCATAAACCCAAAAACATATCTTGAGAAAGTGCTCTCACTCACATTGTGCACATCTCATAGCAGATGATTACAGTAATGGCAAAGCATTTACTTGTCTTTCTTTGTTTGGCTTAAAGGTTTTCTAGCACCTGGGAAGTTTTTACTTGGCACTGCTTATTACTGTTCATTTCTGCTCAGGATTTTGCCTAGAGACAATTTGTATTGTAATAGACGCTATACAAATAAAGATAAATTTAACTGAATTTGTAGACAGTGTGAACACAAAATAATTATTGCCCTTTCTTGTCAAGTGCATTTCATTCATTTCAACTTCATTTGTTAATGTACATCAATTTTGGCCTCTCAGGCCTTTAAAACATTAAGGTAAAACCAATAATTAAATAAAAGTATTGAGATAGGACAGTGAAGTTGTTAGACAGTAATAATATTAAGACCAAATTTATCATCTCCAATCAACTATGGGGATTACATTATACAGCACAGTGACCCTGGAATCAGCTGTACCAATTGGTTCTGACCTAGACTGCTTTTGATATTTATATCTCACTCAAAGCCATCTACTTGTTTACTGGACCATATTTCTTCTAAGCTATTTAAAGCAATTAAGAACAAGTTTTCGATTTTGGGATTTTTAGCACCCCTGCTGGTTTGTTGGGTACTGTAGTTTTTGTGACAGTGACCATTTTACACATGAACGTGCTTATACAAGCGAATAAATAGAAGCAGGGAGAAAGGCAAGCTGCGGAAAACAACAGAGCAGGTAAAATAAGACATTTTACACAAATATCAATGTATAATTCTGTGACAGCTTGACAAGCATAAAAAGATGTTTTGCAATGGCATTCTTGGATTTCGACAGCATTCTTGCCGACTATGTTTCCAAACTACACAAGGTTCTGTGAAGAGTTAAACAAACGTGTGTTTACAGGCATTTCAGTGTAGCTCATAGGCTGTTTATAGCCTGCCAAAGATTTACTGTTAATGTTTTGCTCTTTCACTCTCTTTTGTTTTCTTCCTCATAATCTCTGTTATTACTTTAGCAGAAAATAATTGAGAAGCACTGTAGTAAGGTGAGGTTTAACCTCCTTAGACGTCCATCCTTCCCTTCATTCCCAAAATTCTAAATTGCAATTTGGGTAAGTGATTATCTTTGTACTGTACATGTACATCCATATCGCGGTTTTCACCATTCATAGGGGGTCACAGCCCCCATTAACCGCGAAATGTGAGGGATTACTGTATTTGTTTTTTCCCAACACTTCATGGAGGACTGTTTTATGAAAATGTGTCACACATCAACAACGATGTGACAAGCTCAAAGAACGACAGTCGACATCTCAACAGAGGTGACTAAGGTGCTCAAGGAAATAATGACAGGAGAAATTGAGAGAGTGACCTGTCTCCAGGATTGACTGATTCATCCATTTATTTCTAAATTTCAAAATTTACTATTAAGGGATGGCTATCTCACATGCTTTATGGTAGTTTTTAGTTAATTACCACTGCTGTTAAGATGCTTGGCTCTTCATTATTTTCTGCATATATGTTAATTTGGAAAACTTCAGGGAAAGGATTTTTCTTCTTTTTTTACATTAATGACAAGTCTGTGCTATAGTTGGCAAGCTTGGTTGAAAATGTCTTGTTCTTTTAAACACAATAATCACTTGACTTATCAAATATACAACCACTGAATCGATACTTAAGTCAACAAGTGAATAAAGTAACAACATTCTGTGTCAATGTTTTACTTTTCTAAAGTATTCTCTAAGATCAACACTGCTGCATAATTGACCTGTCACTGCTGGGAAAGTGATTAGTTCAGTCTTAACGTAGACAGTGGTCTTTGCTGTGGTCAAGTTAAATTGCAATATACAGTCTAAACTCTGTTTTAAATCATCTGAAGAATCTTTACCAAAATGCATTTAAAAAAAATACTTGAGTTATATAAATTCCGCTTAAGGAGGGCTGGATTGAGCTGGTCCTGCATCCAGTCCTGAGGTCATAGCTTCCTGTGTGATCTAATGTATTTATCTTTTGTCTTTGGCCCACGGTCTGAGAAATCTGATTTGTCTAACTCCAGTGCACATTTCCCTGTGAGAGGGTCCATCCCAGATACCTTAGAGTCAAGAGACATCAGTACTGCCTCTGGACTAAGTTCAAGTAAGGCATGATGCAATGCAGTCTAAGGGATCAGAGATCATAGGTGTCCCAATGAGAGTTGTGCTCTTACCCCTCATGCACTGAGATTGTTTCATGATATCATGATCTTTAGAAGAAGAAATAAGCAAACCCTTCCAAATTATCTGAGAAATACATTTAAACATCTGAATGACTTTGCTGTATCTCTGTTGACAAAGTGGAGATCCTCCGCCTATCGTAGCTCTTTAAAGACTCGGCCTTTCGTGGTTATTGCTTTTATATGAAGTTGCCAAGACAATCACCTGCTGAAATCAAATCTTACATCTAGCACTATTTTGGTCCATATTATTATTATTATTATTAATGTGCTGGAGGCTTAAGTGCAAATTGATATATATTAACAAAATGAATGAAGTTGACCAGAAAAATTTGAGATTTGAGATTTGTGAATATATGAGAGTCTCATTCAAACATCACTGTGCTCAGTACTTGTAGTTTCGATGAAGTTCCATCACCCTCTCCTCCAGCTCACGAGTCTGATTGGGAGCGAAGCGGAAATCGCCGACGTAATCGGAGCCATGGTCATCTTGGTCATAATCTCCCAGCTCAGCTTGAATGGTGTAGGAGCCCAGGAGGGCATGAGTGACAAATGAGCATGGCAGTCGACCTGATAGGATATCATCTCTCAGTTGCAGACACAGGTAGTATCTTTCAGATAAGACAAAAGGGGAAATGACAGAGTTGGTAGTCAAACAAGCAAAAGCCATGCAAGGTCCAACATGAATTCAGTGTTGTTAATCCATGGCACTCAGTAGCATTCCAGGACTAATCCTTGAAAAGGAGGGAGGGATTTGGGTTTATTTGATTCTGAGGCCTATATGCTGCAAGAATCATTACATTGCTTTTATGTCAATAAACACATTCTGAAAAAAGTGATATACCTACGAAGCTGTCATGTGTAAGCTATTTGTTCCTTGATTAAATCTGGAGAGCATCGGAAAGTATAAGTAAGGGAGTTACACTGCATCAGTGTGTTACCTGGTAATGTCCTCTGTAAGCTGGGAGGGATCTGGAGGATAAAACTTGACAGCAAAGACACACTGCCACGGATAGTCTGAGGACACAATCCAAAAAGAACTGAAGATTTAAATAAATTCATTTTAATAGAAAATACAATAATTAGAAGACAGTATTAGAATAAAAATTTAATTAACAAAAAAATACCACAAAACTACTGCTGCAACTTGGAAAATACACTCACTACGCATCTGCTTCTTGATCTCCTTGGAGGGGTCCAACCAGTTCTGAAAGACAGAAGGCAGCATTCAGACAGGGTAGATTGGAAACAAAGAAACTGGCGATCTGTCCAGGGTGTACCCCTGCCTTTTGCCGAAGAGAGCTGGAATAGGCTCAAGCAGATCGCCGTGACCCTACTTAGGATTAAACAGGCATAAATGATGGATGGGTCTGGGGCAGCCATTTTGGATTTTTCTTTTTCTTTGTTATGTGTTAAGTTGGCATTGCTCTCCCTGTCTTTTGTGTTACCTGTTTCCTGTTTTACTTTGAAGGTCTGTCTTGTCTCCGTTGTTTTCTGCTTTGCTTCCTTCCCTATGTAATCCTGATTTTTTGCACCTGCCACTTGTTTTTCCCTCTGTCTATTTAAGTCATGTCATCTCCCCTGTCTGTGCTGGTCCATCCTTTCATGCCCTGTAAGTGTGTTCTCGTGTCCGGTGAGTGTTTTTATGTTTTTGACCCTGGATTCTTGTTTTGATTACTTTTCTGGATTTTTGGTTTGTTTTGTCTTTTGTTTTGTGAAATAAATTCTTTATTTTTGAACTCCTGCACCTGGTTCCTCCATTTTGCCTCACGATCCTGACAGGACGGACCAGCCAGACATGGACCCAGCAGGACACAAGCCGATCTCCCTGCTAGCCTTCTTAAGCAGGGAGGCAGCCAAGAACACTCCTCATGTGGAGGAGGAACTTTCCCCATTCTTGGGCTCTCGGCTAGCATTGGGGGGCTCTCAGAAGTCTCCAGCGGGTAGGCCATAGTTTGGGGTTTGGTCCGGCCCACTTCCAAACAGGCCCTCGCGGTCCGGGGCAACCCCACGGGCTGCCGGTCCTCGAGCCAATTACCTTTAGACTCTAAAGCTATTTTGAGCTATTTTCTCCTTAGACCTCAACTGAGAATCTACACTAGCATAACCCAGAAAATTACCTCTACCACCAGAGTAGCTCTGCCTCTCTGAAATATTTCATAACACCATTTCATGAGCCATATTTTGTAGATAAAGTCAAATCTATTTTTCTTCTCAAACTTCATAACACAATCATATGCTATTTGTCCAGACAAAACTAAAAATTGACATTTCCGTTCCATGTTAATATTCTTGTTCATCTTAGAATGCTTTATTGTGCAGAGAGAGAGAGAGAGAGCCAACTCAACCAAAAGTGAGTAGAATGGAGATTGTCCAGCAAGCCACTAGCTTATGCATTGGTGTATGTCTTGAGGTTATTCTGGTAAACGATTCACTAACCTTCTGGCTGTCTGTTTCTTCAAAGTTTAGGCCGAAGTAGTCCTTTTCCAGCAAGTTTAGGTGTTCACACACCATGTCCAACATGATCTGTCCCTTGGAGTGTTTCTGCAAGGACAAATAAATGATACAAAGGTAGAAAAGGGGTCAATACTTTGAAACACTTTGAAAGCACATCAGATCTCAATGGGAAAAAAAAATCATGCTGTTTATTTATACTGATATGGACTGGGTGATGTGTTAGGAACAAAAGTATGCCACATCATTTGATGGAAATGAAAATTATCAACCTACAGAGGGCTGAATTCAAAGACACTCCAAAAATTACAGTGAAAAAATGATGCGGCAGGCTAGTCCATTTTGCTGAAATTTCATGGCAGCAACTCAAAATGGTATTCAGTAATTTGTATGGCCCCGACATGGGTGTATGCATGCCTGACAACGTCAGGGCATGCTCCTAATGAGACGACGGATGGCGTCCTGGGGTATCTCCTCCCAGATCTGGACCAGGGCGTCGGATGGATCGAAACATAATGTCCCAACACTTCCGCAGTCATCAAAATGTCCATTATTGTTTTTTTATATATTGGTGAATATTGCTTTTTTTTAACACTACATCTGTTTCCTAACCTAGCTTTTTATTCAGGTAGTGATGCACATTCACTCAGTCCTAAATTACCTATGAACACATTCTTGAAGATGACTCATCTTCCAAACTTTTTGTTTTTTTATTTTTTAATTGGCCTATTCCCCTGGGTTTTGAGATGTGCTCGACAAATAGAAAGTGAGCATGCCAGGATTCACGGGTGTATGATTTAAGTCTCCCAACACATAAAAGCCCCAACCTCTTATGTAAAACCCCCTAACACTCCAAACACAGCTGAGTTGTCTGTAGCATGTTACTCCCATAAGCTGTTGTATGATAATGTTATTTTAGCCCTTCAGTCCACTGAGCTGATGTGCAATTTCGAGAGCAGCAAAAATGTTTACAATTTAAAATTTGTCTTAAACATTCTGCAGCTTTGTTGCAGTTTGGATGGGCTTACTCTAGACCAGGGGTGTCAAAACTCGGCCCTGGAGGGCAGCTGTCCTGCAAGTCTTAGATGCTTCCCTGCTTCAGCGCACCTGATTCAAATGAATGAGTTGTTAACACACTTGTGCAGACCTGAATGACAAGCTGGTGGCGATCTATTCAACTGAATCAGGTGTGTTGTGCCTTGAAAACATCTAAAACATGCAAGACAGCGGCACTCCAGGACCGAGTTTGGATACCCCTGCTTTAGACGGACTTCGTGATGGAGTGAAGAATGAAAAATCTGAAGAAAACAAAGTGAAGCCAGAGAAATGCATGCAGAAAAAAATCACAAAACCTGCAATGACTTGAACAGTGAATATCCAGCATTAATGTTAATGCATCCTGAATTTTCTTTATTCATTTTAACATCTTTTTTTATGCATTTTCCCATATTTCTTTTTTTTCATTTTCATATCACAAAAAACCCTCAAATGAATGCAAGAAAAACTTTCTGGCTTTAGATTAGATACACTTTATTGATCTCCCAAGGAGGAAATTCAGGTTTCAGTACATCCGTACAGAGAATACATACAATAATACAAACACAACAAGTCGACATAAGACAGGGATCACAGGTGTACTTGTGGAGCTGCAGGTGACCCAGTGCTCCTTTTGAAAATAAGGGGAACAAGGTTACAAAGAGGAAAGAGAAGGGGGAAAAAAAGATACTTCTTACACTGGGTCCAGTACTCGGACCCAGTGTAAGCTTACAAAAAAAAACACCTCAGCACAATAATGGCAGACAATAGTACAATAAACTCAGACATGGAACAGGATGCTGTAGGTCGGGGGGGCATAGCGTCCCCAGTGAAAGCTTGCAGCCTCCAGGGGAGTCGCGCTTCCACCATAGCCCGCCGTGCTCGGAGGCAGAACGGGGGGGCAGCAGAGGCAGTCAGTCACAGGGAGGTGTGTGTGTTTCATGTAAGTGTTTGCATGCGCATGTGTGTAGTTGGAAATATTCCTGTTGCCTCTGCTCCTGACGTTCCCAGACAAAGTTCGCCCAGTCTTTGCGATAAGATATTGACACGGCCTTGAGAACCTTCCGGTGCAGAGCCGTTCCGGTGCAGAGCCACAGGTGTTATAGGAAAGTAAAGTAGGAAACATTCCAGAAGGAATTTAGACACGAGCCTTCAAGGCCAATTCTGGGGAGCCAATTCAGACGATAGAATTATTTTTAGGTCAAGCAAACTTGAGAAGAAAAACGTATGCATCTGCCTTCGAATTCACTGGTACTTCTCAGTGGGAAAATCAGAAATGGTCCGAATTTAGGGGTCACTTCTCCCTGAGCAGAGCATGCAAGCTCTCCAGGTTGGAATCAATCTTCCGTATCAGTTAAAAAACACCACATCAGTCATCCAGTCTACATGCTATCTCTCCCATACTTAAAGTCTGAGCATCCACGGCCCTGCTCGTTCCCTCACACAATGCAGGCAGATTGGCTGTGGTCAGATTTGCTGCTTTGATCTTCTTGATTTTTTGATACACTAGGTAACCGCCAGCACCAAACAGCAGAAATCCTGTGATCATAAATTCCACATAGGTAAATATCTTCTACATCCTGGATGGATAAAGGAGCGAGGCACATCATCTCCCAACTTTGCCAGGGATCCAAGACATACCCGGCTGCTAAAGGTCCGTCGGGGCACAAGGGTTCTCCTTTACCCTCTCTTCTCATCGAGAAAAATTTATCAATTGCGTTAAGAGACCAGCTGACCAGATCCATGTTGAAAAATACTGAAGATTCAGAAGATTGTGCAGGCTCACTAATGACCATAAGGTGTTGTATCCTGATGTTAAGCTTTCAGTTTGATGTATTTGTGTAAACACCAACCTCTTTAAATGCTAGTTTTGAATTATAAAACAGATGGTGAAGGGGGTGGGTCAGGGGTCAACCTGTCAAAGTGATGGTTAGTGTATTATTATACTCTCTAAGGTGCATTTTACTATGAGTACAAAAGCCTTAAAATGACTACTGTGGGTTGATTTGAAGAAATTGACTCATATCTTTATCTTCTATCGTCTCTAATGCATGCCCTCAGTTTTTTTCTAGAAAGTGAGAAATCCCTTTCTTCTTTTTTCTCATCTGACAACAAAGGGCAATTTTAAATGTTGTGTGTGTGTGTGTGTGTGTGTTGGGGGGGGGTTGCTTAAAACATGCAAATTCCAAAAAATAAAATTTCTCTATTGTGCATACCTCAACTTCTCCTTTAAACTCAGAGGAATCCAGCAAGGTCACTTTGAAAGGAATGGTTTTAAGACGTTTGGAGCTTCTCTGGGGAGATCTGAGATCCTCCTGTGGGCTGGTCTTCTCAGACATGTCATCTGGTTCTCTGTCTTCATCAGGATGCTTGAACTTCTGTTCCTTCACATGCATAAAAAAAAGAAGTTAACACTTTAATGATAGATTTGTCCCTGATTCCATACAGTGGATGTTTGAAATTGTTTAAAGACTTTAAAAGGACTATTATTAAGACAACACATCAATTTATCTATAAGTTTATATTAAAATACCTGCAATTTCATATTATCCCTAAATACTAAAAGCCACCAGTAACTATATGGTAAATCTGACAAAGGCAAAGGCAACAGGAGCAGTGAATACACCTTAAAACTTTGGTACAATGTTCAATATTTACTTACTGAAATACAGAAACACACAGTATAAAATACTTCTGTTGTAAACATTATTGAGTCACAATAACAGGCACAATGACTAAACAACGCATTAATGTAATCAAAACTAAAAATACAATCGCTTGAAAGGTTTAATTTGGACAGCATTGGACTACTGCATATTTTCAGAAAATAACAAGTTCATGAAATGAGAATACATTAATTTTCACTATAATCATTTGAGTAAAATTGTACTCATCCCCTTGACTCCACCCATTCAAAATTAAGTAAAATGACAAGCCCCAAGAAAAAAAAGTCACATTTAAATTTTTTATTTTTCACTCCAAAAAGTCCCATTCAACATGTACAGTTAAATGCATCTCCACTCAAACCTCTCAAGCCTAGCTTTTACAATTTTGCCAAACCCTTTCAAGCAATGGCCTCTTACTAGGCCTCAGCAACATCCTCCACCAACTACATTTACTCCATAACATCATCAAAATGTACTTCACTTAATTAAAAAAAAACATTTTATGTTTACTTTTGTCAAAACCTTTGAGAAAACATCTTTGCATGTAATGTAAGAATGCACAGAGCATGTAAGGGGCCCGACTTCAATACCCTGTAGTGGTGTGCTGTGGATGTGATATGAGGCATAGGATAGATATTCTTGTGTATACTTTCATGAAATATTGTTTTTTCAGGCAAGACAATGTTAAAATGTATGTTCACCAATGACAAATGAAATTTATGTTCAGGGCAAAACTGCAATTTTATAAATTTAAAATTTCAAAAAAGATCTGTTTTATTTGTTCATGATGAACTCCCTGTTAAAAATTTCAGCTGTTACCTGATTGTGGCTCAGGAATTTGTTGGTAGACTTTTTTTGTCATAAAAAAACAGGATGACATTAATGGCCTGGCAGTGGCAACAAGCTTTATTTTTATTTGACATTTTTGAAGATGAGATTTACACTAAATATGTGTTACTAACAAGTGCTGATGTTAAAAGTGTTTGAATAACAAATGTTATGGCACTTTAGTTCATATGGCAGCAGAACATTTAAATAAAAGTGACCTTTACACTACTTTTGAATTCATTATTTGATTTTCCGTATACAATGTGATTAATCAGGGAAATCATGCGATTAATCGTTGCCCAGCCCATATATATATATATATATCATCTGCCTACTAAGATCGCATTTTTTTGAGGGGAACGCCTCTCCTGCCACACATTATCCCTAAATAGTGGTTATAGCAGATCTGGCCGAAGATCGGGCCCTAACTCTACTGTTGTTTCTTTTTCTGCTTTGCAAAATGCCCTAATGTCAGTGTTGTTAAACCTATATTATAAAATGTGTTATATTTAATATAACATGTTGTTGTAAACTCTAATCAAACAGTTGTTATCACTCACTGTTTAAATGGGCTGTAATTCATATCTATAAACTACTACTGTATTTTTGTTTCTTATGTCATCGCATAGCCCAATGTTTGAACAGTTCCTTTACTAAGGTAACATGTTTACACACCTCCTCACTTTCCATAGAAAATGAATAGGATCTGTGTGATGCGTATGATTCGTAATGGACAACAGCCTTTAGCCTTCAATGGGAATCTAAAAGTGAAATTAGGTTCATGCTCACCTGTTTGGCCATCTTGCATTCAGAGGCTGAGTCCTGCATGTCCACTGGAGCCCCTGGCTATAAGGGGGAACTCCAAGTTTGCAGTGTTTGCCCCCAGCTCTGCCTCTGTTGTTTCAGTATGGCAACAACAGCCTGAAAAAAAATGCAGAAATAAAGCAAACATATAAATATCTTAGCTAAAAATGTTATGTTAGAAACATTACTGCATACTTTTATTGAGCCTGAAAACAAAAATACCATACACAAATGCATTTGTCCAAAAACAATATATGCATATTTCTAAATCAGATCATCAAACATCAAAAACTTTCCAATTCAGCCATGTTTTTATGGCTAATTTCAACTCAAGACAAGGAGGAGTA